>JAVTVY010000891.1:0-36599 GCA_036873755.1 Hanleya hanleyi
CAACGCCTAGAAAATGATTACGTCTAGCAGAGCCGTGTATTATGAAAGTACAAAGACGTTTAGCAGTTTAGCAATATAGCGTACATGTATGAGCAACATGCTGTACGCTAACATACCTGTAAAATACAATCTTAAAGATTGCATTGGTACGATCCCAGCTACAACGTGAAACACCGTGTTGGTGAATACCGAAGCCGGTCAGGGATGTCCCTTCATACCCAAGTTGTTACGTAACTGGCGATAAGCCAACACATTTTGTAATTAACATAAACGGCGTAAACAGGCGAGTGGACCACTCGTAATGAGATCATGTACGCCGAAGTTTGTGCTGCAAGCACTCCTGATCAGTAAATGCAGTTTCTTTCAATCCTGTTGATGAGCGCCTATCCTGAGGTCAAAGAAGTTGGGGAAAGGTATTGTGCGACTGTTTCTAAAAAAATCTGATGTTAAATGTATGTGGATATTGAAACACTCAAAATTTCTTACGGAAGAACTTTGCGAAAGGGAACATACCGTACAGATATGTATCCGCGTGGGATTTCTCGACTCTCTATACTACAATCCCTCATCAGGACCTTATTGACCGTCTAAGTTCATTAATAGTATCTGTGTTCAAGAAAACAGATCGTAGATATATTAATGTCGGAAGCCATAAACCATTCTTTAGCTCTTCTACATACAAGAGATATCATTCATGGGATGTTTCTTTGTTTATAGAGATGCTTGAATTTCTCATTAAAAATATCTATGTGAAATTTGGCAACACAATATATCAACAGCATATTCCAATGGGTACTAATTGCGCACCCCTGTTGGCTGATCTGTATCTGTTCTCTTATGAATATGACTATATGCAGGCGCTTTCAAAAACCGATCCATTCAAAGCTCGTTCCTTCTCATTCACCAAACGCTATATAGCCGATCTTCTCGCTGTGGATAATCGCTATATAAATGACGCAGTGAAGGATATATACCCACCTTCACTGGATTTGAAGGAAACTACAGATAGCCCTACAGGCACATCATATTTAGATCTATATCTCTATAAAAATGAAGCGGGCATTCTCTCTCGTCGACTTTATGACAAAGAGATGATTACAATTTCGACATCGTAAACTATCCCTTTCTGGACAGTAATATTCCAGTGGGACCTGCATATGGCGTATACATATCTCGCCTAGTAGCATTTGCTAGATCCTGTGGTAATTGTGACGATTTCAATCAACGTCACAAAACATTGTTGCAGAAACTTATAAAACAGGGCTATTCCTCCAAGCGCCCCCACTCAAAGTTTCTCAAATTTGGCGATACATATCGCACGCTTATAGCAAAATACGAACGTAGCGTGCAAGATTGATGGCGTTACGTTTCGTAACTTGTGTCTAATTCCGCTTAACACGGGGCTAGGGGCCGTATGAACCCATGTGCTTCAAGATCTTCATGGTGCTCATGTGAACATTCACAATCAAAGCGGTACTCATATGAACAGTCACAATCAAAGCGTCACTGAGATACACCATTCTCTAGATAATGACTTTAGAACGATTATTATGGATTAAGAATACTGATCAGCGATACGGATTTTATATTTTTGGAACATTATGATGTCTTGTCGGCATCATTGAAAACTGTTGACCGCTTCTCTCTTGCAGGAAACTAGCCTATGTTTATGTATACTATGATTGTCTTTTTTGAATTTGGTGCTAATACTGTTATATGGAAATGGAGTAGGTCTTTGGATTATGGACGCGGATATTCTTTAATGGACGACGGCTGAATTATGAATGACGGACTAGACGCTTGTATTTGGAATATGAAAATAGAAATTCGTTCACGGACGACGGCTGAATATTAAAAGACGGCGTGGACGCTTGTATTTGTGAAATGGGAAATGGAGAATTTTATTTCAAGGTCTCATATATGTTTGCTGACTTGGTAATGTTTTGTGCTGGTGTGCTTGTTTGTTGACCATGCACTCTTCGTGCTGTTGAGCAGCTGTTTCTTCAATACAGTATTTTTATCAGTTAGATAAGTTAAAACATCTGTTTTGGAATCACAGCTCATGGATTCATTAAATGCCAATGGGTTAGCATTGCGAAAGTGTTAATAACATTTTACTTGGGCATTTTAGTAATGAGAAAGGATTGTGGATTATTTTTAAATTTTGCTTGTGCGATTTTTTTTTCGTTAAGTGCTTGTCTTTTCCCCTTGACAGATCAACCCCAATATGTTACGAAGTCTGATATTTAGTTGTAGAATTGTCGCTATATAGTTATTTGGCTTGTTAGTGCCATTAAATATTGCTGCGTCGGTATGTAAACGTTGTACCATTTTGAACAACGGACTCAATATATCCGAAATATATATACCTCTAAAATAATACAAAAATCTTTATGTGCACCAACTGTGTTAAAAAATTACATAGTTTTCGTTTGGGTTGTCATACATGCACGACGTTAATTTACACCGCTATATCAGATATATTAGCACGTTTTGATTTGTGAAATCATGATTTTTTGTATACGATTCACATTCCGTATAATGTCTGCGTTGTTCCAGGTTCATTCTCACAGTGCGATTGCAGTAACGACTCGACGGGGTAGTCCCCCGAGTTGTAGCATGCAACTAATCGCATGAAATGTATGAGACACGTCGTCGAAGGTGAACTTATCTAGACAGGAGAAGTACACATCTCGTTATCGAGGCTGGTGCTCCGATTGAGGTTGGAGGGAGAGGGGAGCGGTATAGGATTGAGAATCATATAAGCTGAACCCTTACTCTTGATCATTTTATTCACCCTGTGGCAAGAGACACAACACCAGTACATCTACTGTACTTTCACGGAGACATGTGTAAACCGTGCTGTATATATTTCACACTCCAGTGGAACAGGCACTGGAACCGGCATGACAAAAGGGGAAATCCCTAGCAAGGAATTACAACACATATAAGGGAAGTGGGAAGAAGTGCCGACATACTGACAGAGTCACATCACTTCACATGCAGAAAAGTCTTCCGGTTAACCTATTCTAAAGCCCTAGCACCGGCATAAGCGATATTAGATACAATTCTAGAGAGCTATGATGGAAATGCTCTGACAACTCGTATATTGATAATTGGTGAGCTGTTTCGCTGTGACAACTCGTACACCGGGGATTGGTGAGCTGTATCATCGAAAACCCTCCGATATTTCTACCAGTTTAGCCTTTCTGTCTTTGTAAATAGCAGCGGAATGAACATAGGATGAAGGGTAACATTCTAATACATCGCACCAATTGACTGGCAACACGAATATTATCAGTAATATCAAGAAATCGTAATACAAGTGACAGTTAACTAGGGTATGGTGTACAACGTTGATATTGAATACAAGTGACACTAGTAACTATACATGTGCTCTACAACGTTGATATTGAATACAGGTGACACTGTTAACTATGCATTCGCTGTACAACGTTGATATTGAATACAAGTGACACTGTTAACTACAGTATACTATACAACGTTGATATTGAATACAACTATACATGTGCTGTACAACGTTGATATTGAATACAAGTGACGCTGTTAACTATACATTCGCTGTACAACGTTGATATTGAATACCAGTCACACTGTTAACTATACGTTCGCTGTACCACGTTGATATTGAATACAAGTGACACTGTTAACTATACATCCGCTGTGCAACGTTGATATTGAATACAATTGATCGCTGTTAACTATAAATGTGCTGTACAGCGTTGTTATTAAATTGTATTTAGTTTCAAAAAGAAATATTCATATAACGGTAATGACGATTAATTATATGCCACTGAGCATTTCGCTGATGGGGGGTGAATAATATCAAGTCACGGCTATCCGTGTATTAATTTCCGAAATTCTATATAAAAGGCACAATATATCCGCCTAACGTGCAAGTTATTTTTGCCGAAAACAATATGAACTATTACATTACGTCAGAGCATTGATAGGTGATGAACCTGTCAACTATGCATGTGTTACCGAGCAAACGACTCGTCAATGGATTCGCTTGGATACGGCACCTTAAGACGCTTGCAATAGGACTGATAATTCACGCGATGTGGCGAACTTTTGTTTGAGATTGAAGAACGGCACACACGATAAAGTTCACAGACGTAACTGAAACGCTACAAGGGAACTGACAGCAACTACGATTAAGCATTGAAAATGATTAAATCCACGAAACCATGTTGAGTGTAGGATTCACATCAATCTCTAGATTTAAGAAACTACAATTCACTGGGATTCCCGTCATTTTGATGGCACTTTACAGATAGCCCTGACGCCATATCATATTCTACAGATAGTCCTAACCGCACATCATATTTAGACATGTATCTCTATAAAAATGAAGCGGGCCTTCTCTCTCGTCGACTTTTAACAGAAGAGATGATTGCAATTTAGACATCGTAAACCATCCCTTTCTGGACCGTAATATTCCAGTGGGATCTACATGTGGCGTATACATATCTCGCCTTGTATTATTTGCTAGATCCTGGGTTAAATGTTACGATTTTAATTAACGTCACAAACATTATTGCAGAAACTTATAAACCAGGGAAGCACCTCAACTCAAAGTTTCTCAAATTTGGCGATACATATCGAGTGCTGATAGCAAAATACGAGGGTAGCGTGCAAGATCTAGGGCGTTCCGATTCGTAACTAGTGTCTAATTCCGGTTAACCCAGGGCTAGGGGCCGTATGAACCCCTGCACTTCAAGATCATCATGTGGTTCATATGAACAGCCACATTGAAGGCGTGACTGATTCATCAATATCTACATGACAACTTCACAACGAATATCATATACGGATATGATATTTTGGGAACATCATGATGTCGTGCCGGCATCATGAGAAATTGTTAACCGCTTCTCTCTTACAGGAAAATAGCCTATCTGTATGTATACTATGATTGGCTTTTTTTTAATATAGTGCTAATGCTGTTATATGGAATATCGAATAGGTCTTTGGATTATGGACGCGGATATTCTTTAATGAACGACGGTTGAATATAACGAATGACGGACCAGACGCTTACAATTTTGTCGAAAACGTCTGTGCGGATCTATGATCACTAGTTGCCATTAGTTTTTGGTGCCTCTGTCCTTCAATCCCCAGTTTGCCTTCAATAGTTTCCACGTTCGACTGTTGACGCAATAGGCTATAAAGATCAGTAGACCCTGGTTTCCGGTCAGGACAATGAACACGTACCAGAGAACATCTGACTGAAAAATGGCGGCCATGATACCGATTAACCAAGTGAATCCAAAGAGGAGCGATAACTTAATATATACAAGTACGTGTTGTCTGTTTGATTTATTTGAGGCTTCTTTCATATCAGGAACATTCCTTATCGCCAGAATTGTACGCACAAAGCAAAACATATTATAGAGAAGCATCAATCCCAACGGCGCGATGAAGAAAATCAAAAGCATGTTAGAGCCTTTCAAGAAACAAATATCGCCTCCATAGCCTATATCAGAGCCCTCTGACTTTGAGAGATGATAGATCATACAAGATAAGACGATTACAATGGGAGAGAGATTACAAATGAGGATGTAACGAACTATTTGCTTTGATTTAGCTGAGGCATCACGCGCAATAACCATATTAGTGAAGACCTTTTGCATGTGGTGAGCAGATATTGCCATCCATGAGAACGAAGCCAGCCAGAGATAGTGAATCAGAACTCCTATAGCTCGACACAGAACCGAAGTATCTCTCCAACTGGTTCCGATTAGAAAGATGAGCTGAGCAAAGAACAAATGAAAAATTAGCGCCATTGTATTTTTACCTGGCATCGTCCGAAGTGAAGGCACGAAACAGTATATAAGGAATGTGACGAAGAGCCCAACAAGCGATAAACTGATGCACACCGATGATAATATGGCCATCGTTATGTTATCACTTGTCCCTCGGTAGAATATTCTCGTCGGAGATTGGACAAATTTCTCCATGAGGACATTCTGGATGAAGACCACGACATCAGAGCAGATCTTCAACGTCTCTCCGCAAAGCAAAAGTCTGGATTCATTCAGATAAATGGTATGGTTGTCATATTCCAGTGTTACAGACTTAGAGTTGTACGTAAAGTTAGCTGATGTCAGATTATATTCCACGAAGGCACAATCAAGAATTTGTTCCACTCGCGGAGAATCGTATATAGAATTCAAACACTGATGTATTTTGCAGTCTTTGTGAAGAAGGACCGAGTTATCCTGTACTCTGTGCTCACGTATAAGATAGTAATCGTTCGTCCAGTCGTCGCTCCATGAACAAGGCACGGGAGCCGAAAAGAGAGTAACAGTATTATTGTCACCATCGGAGTAAATCAAAGGAAGATAAAGGATTTCTTTTAGGGTTTCTTCCATATCCTTTACACTTCGGCCTGACATTGTTACCACCTCGGCTATTACTGAAATCAAAGTCACTTCAGACTGATTATGAAAAATCTTTGCGATTTCAGGTTTATGAACAGGAAGATTTACGTACACATTTTCGTCGAACATACGTATCTCTAAATATTTGAATATGGTAGGTTTGAACGGTTGTAAAATGGCTCTCAGTTCTTTTACGTATTCGTCTGTGATGTCATGTTCCCCTAAATTCAGAGTTGTGTTATTTGGACGAACTATTACAGACAATCGAAATCCTAGTCCTGCTGTGGACGAGAGCAGATATTCACAATCGTCATCCACCAGCATACGCCTTTCAGAACACTGCAGACTTCGGCAAATTTTCTGTAAAACAGAAAACAGTGAGTTTACATATACCAAATAACAATGCCATTGGCGACACAACTAGTTATATTGTAGGGGAGGAGATCCGATATTTTATTTCACTCGTTATCCACAAAAGAATTATATTTCATATCAGATTATTATTTACTAATTTATCACGCAGTTTTTGCTAAGAAAAGAACAAAATAAATATTCGAAAATTTTGACTGAAAAATCGTCCGAAAATGATCTTTTTGAAAATGACGTCATAGTAGAGGCCATCTTGAATGTTTTTTTGCATTTTCTTGTAGAGCTTGACTCAAAGAGATAGTGTGGTAAGTTTCAGCCCATCTAGCCTTAGCGATAACGAAAATATATATGAGAGGCACTTTCCGCCCCTCTCCCCAGCTGCTGTACACCCAAATCGCCCAGGACATATTGGGTGGATGATATTTTTCATAGAATTTGATAAAATTGAACGAAGGCGTTAGGTAGTATAGCTTTATTTGACAAGTTTCTGCAATAATGTTCTTTGACGACAATTATAATTGTCACAATTTGCACTGGATATAACAAATGCTACCAGGCGAGATATGTATGCGCCGTATGCAGGTCCTTCTGGAATATAGTCTTCCAAAAAAAAATACGGTACGTATTAATTTATGTTTTACACTCAAGAGAGGCGGTAATTATAAGCACGGTCTATTAGATGTAACTCTAGTAAAAAAGGAAAAGGTTGTTCTATGCCGATGGGCCGTCTTTGGTATCCGGTCACTTAACACGGTGCTAGATACAGATATTTCATAGCGGTGTTTCATTTGAATTATACGCATTTTCCTTCGTATCCAGTGAAGTATATATCCGCCAAAGCTTCGCTAATATATGGATTTTCCAGTGGTAGGATTATCTATATCGCGTTTGTTAAAGGAGAATGAATGGGCTTTGAAATGTTTATCTTTGGTAATTGCTGCATATAGCGGATTAATACGAAAACAGATAGGTCCATCAAAACTGGTGCACAATTTGTACCATTCGGATATCTATACGCTGCTGGTAAATGGTGTTACCGAATTTCACATATTTTAAATATTAGTATCGTTAATGAGAAATACAAGCAATTATATTTATTGATTTATATAGCTGACAGGTGATTTCGATATACCGGTATTTTTATTTACTTCTTATAAATAGAAGAAGATATCGTTTAGCCGGAATGATACAAATCTCGGCATGAATCTTTCACAATGGGTGGATAACGTTATTACACAAAGCGAAAAACAGACTGTATAATTTTCTGTATTCAAGAGTTTTTACATGAAATGTTTTTCACATACAGGAAACAGTGTAAACTTACCGAAAATGGATCGAACATCTGACCACTTTTACATTTGTTGTCGTTTTCGTTTTCCTCGGTGTTCTCTGTTTCTGCATTAAAATCGAGGAGAACGCTGAGTGGGAAAGGAATCTCTAGTAATATTTTACTTATACATTCCATTGGTGGATCCAGAGTAGCGTCATTACACAATGCACAAAATACATTTCTATAAGATACAAAGCTTGAAGGCGATCCGTAGTAACCTACTCTGTGAGTATATAAATCACAAAGACGTTCTACTACGGGAATCCTCTTCGTCAACTTGCCTGTGACGTTACATCTGTCTATGGACACAGGATAACAGGGTCTCGTCAGCACCCCAGGAGGAGGAAGGCTTGTGACCTCACATTTAGATTTCAGTACCATTCTCCATAAATCTTCTCTTGTGGTAGCTTTCTGGAGGTTCACCCATGGTCGACACTTAACTTGATGTGTCCAGGGCTTGGTATATGTGACGTCATGACACATAGCACAATAGATGTTTCTGTAAGTTATATGGGAGTCCATAACTGAGACTGGGGTTGCCTGGTCTCTGTAATTTATATCTGGCAAAGTACACTTTCTTACAGTATCTTTATCCGTATAGAAATGTTTCACTGGGCATCGGCTTACCATAAAAAAATGAGAATCGTTAGCCCAGGTTGTCCAAGCTCCGTCTTCGCAACTTAAGTAAGGAAATGGAACCAGTGGAGTGTGTGGAGAGTGTTGAAACAACAGGTCTGGACAACAGTCTCCGTAGTAAGCGCACATTTCGTCACACTGGCACTGACTGCATTCGAATGTACACAGACTATGTTTGGTCCGATTGGTATTACATAGCTCCGTGGACGGGCAGACCCATTCTGTTACATCTATCGCAAGAAATCGTTCAGATTGGCTCGGATCAAATCGATAATGTGAAGGTAACATGGTTAATGTTGGGAAAGGAAAAGGGTGAATATCTGTTTCATTGCTGCTGGATGATGTCAGTTCGAAAGTTCGTTCATGTATAAATTGCGTAGTTGGAGATAGGACAAAATTGTTCTTCTCGCTGACGTTCAAGCTAGTGCGATCCACCTCTGTCTCATTAGTATCGCGGTGAATTTCGGACGACGGCGTAGCGAGGAAGGATAACCCACATATGAGGACGTAAACAAGCCAAAAAGTAGTTGATGCCAAAATCGTACCCATTTCTGGACAACCTTCCGGAAGCAGATATTCAAGTGAAATGATGAGAGTGTGAAATTTGTTGCCTTTATACAGAATAGACAACGCTGTATGAGATACCGTGGTACTAATGTCGTTGAATAATTTACATTGAACGCCTTCTCTGTTGACCTTGTTTTTATGCTGTAAACTCAATTAGTACGGGTATATCATACAGCTGTATGGTACAAAGATCAGAGTATATAGACGTTTTGGCTATGCTTCAGCCCTAATAGATATGAATTGATCTATACATGCTCAAGGGAAGAGTGGGAACTTTGCCCATCAAAAGTGTGCCATGTCGTAATTGTCGTAACCTTTTTCCACAAGCGTTTCAATGAATTGGAACCCGTCAATAATTTATTGTGCTGGAAATGTGAGAACACTTATTCGTGAAGCAGTCCATTTGGTTTGTTGGGTTTGCAATTGATCTATCTCCTCTCAATTCAACCTCGGAGACATCAGTTTTATTGAAGAAACCGTAGTTCCACAAATGTATTCAGCATATAAGCTTGACGGTGTGCACAGTGAGACAAGCCAGCTAACTCGTATGTTAATAACAGGAATCACATTACATTATTATCGGAAAAAATCTACCACCAATAAGTGCATTATTTTGTTTCCGACATAGTAGTATTTATTTATCCCAACGGATTTGATGAGTTTTAATAAACATATCAATTTCAGTTTATCCATTGGAGTGGAAATCACACAACATTCGTGTATGTAACGCAGAGGTCTTAAATAGTAACTAACATAGCCATCGTTATTTGAAATGTATTTCGATTATTGCCCCACTGCACACCAGGCATACATGGGGCACATCGGGACACTTTTCTTGAATTTTATAATATAATTCGGGAGAAAAGGATAACAGAACATAATATTGCACCCGAACTTCCCTAACATGCATTAATATGGGAAAATGTTTCGTGTTAACCTGGCATCACTGGTGAGATCATATACAGGGAGTGAACGTGTTAGTTCATCATACCATGTCCACTTTCAGCATCAGGTCGCAGCCCGCGGCAGAGACAAAATCATAGTGATTTTTTGTTACACCATACATAGACGCATCCTTCTCCGGTGGGTGGCCAGTCTGAAACATGGGAAGGTAATGTGCTAGAGGCACTTATAGCGGAACAGGGAACTTGTCAATAACTCCGAAAATTAGGGGATAGGGGTAACATATGACAACATATTTCCATCTCTACTGTCTGTTCGAATGATTACTTCCTAACGCTTTGTTGGATTCTTCCGAAATTTGGCATACGCATTCCTTGCGACTTCCCCCGCCGCAACGCGGCCGGGGAACTTTAAAATGGTTCTTGCTTCTATGTGTCGGTGCATGTCCGTGCATGTCTGTTCGAATGATTACTTCCTAACGCTTTGTTGGATTCTTCCGAAATTTGGCATACGCATTCCTTGCGACAAGACGCCAGCCGGTATCACATTTCAGCAACATCTGCCTGAAGGTGGCGCCACTGGGTCAAAATGGATCTTGCTTCTTTGTGTCCGTGGATGTCAGTTACAAGCGATAACTTCCAAACGCTTTCTTGGATTTTTCCGAAATTCGGCATACGCATTCCTTGTGAGAAGACGCGGTTGCCTACTGGATTTCAGTAACATTTGTCTGGAGGTGGCGCCATTGAGTTTCGCTTCTTCGTGTCCGTTCCAGTTAAAATGGGTCTTGCTCTCTTTGTGTCTGTGAATGTCTGTTCAAATTCTTCACAGGCGATAACTTCCAAAAGCTTTGTCGGATTCCTTCGAAATTTAGCAAAAAACACTCCTTGTGACCAGACATGGGTTGGTATTGCGTTTCAGCATGATCCACCTGAAGGTGGCACCACTGGGTCTTGTTCCAATCTTCTGTGAATGTCCGTGGTTTTCATTCAAATTCTTCACAAGCTATAACTTCCAAATGCTTTGTCTAAGAATTAGGCATCCCTAAATGTGTTTTGTAATTTTTTCTTCTTTCTTCCGCTTCTCCCTGTTAGTTTTGAATTTCATATCACCTTAAATGAAGGACAACATTTCCTTCATTTTGCTATGAAATCATTCTATTCCACATCATATGATTTACCCTAAAGATTTTGCATGAACCATATTTTATTTCAAATGTATGATATGAAATAACTGGCGGGGGGATCCCCGCAGTACCGAACCCGTGTTAGTTTTGAATTTCATGTCGCCTTAAATGAAGGACAACATTTCCTTTAATTTTGCTATGACATCATATGATTTACCCTAAAGATTTTGCATGAACCACCCCTGTCTTTTTAATTTCGTGTCATCTTAAATGAAGGACAACATTTCCATAAACTTGTTGTCCAGTCCTTCTATTCCACATCATATGATTTACACTAAAGCTTTTGCTGGAACTGGCGGGAATTCCCGCAGTACCGAACCGTGTTAGTTTTGAATTTCATGTCGCCTTAAATGAAGGACAGTTCCTTCAATTTTTCTCTCAAATAACTGTAATCCACATCATATGTTTACCGTAAAGCTTTTGCACGAACCATATTTCAGATGTAGAACATGAAATACCGAACCCATTTTTTTAATTTTTTTATTTTATTTCGTGTAATCTTAAATGAAGGACAACATTTCCTTCCATTTTGTTATCAAATAATTGTATCTCACATCATATGATTTACCCTAAAGCTTCTGCAGGAACCATTTGTGTCCACACGTGTAACTTACTATATTACTTACAACTGAGTTCCTAAAGTTTGGGTGCACACTGTGCATATGATCAATTTCCTGAATTGAATTGAATTCCACCTTGTGGTTTTTTTCGGACTGACAGATGATGGCATGCAGTTGTCAGAGTGGTTGTTTCATGTACAGGGAGCTTTCTATGCACCTACAGGTGGCGACAGCTGGTGGCAAGTTTAAAATTTGGTTTCCAGACAACAGGTTGAGGATGCATTCAGCTTCTCGTCAAATTTGGTTTGCAGATAATATGCCTTGAGATGTCACTTGGGGTCGCTTCTCGGTTACATAATTTCCGTGCTTCACTGTGTAGCGTGACCGGCTCGACGTGTAATCATGACATTGTGCGGGAAGAGAATTCTGACTTATAGATGTTATGATCGTTGTGACTTGCACCCGGTAGACATCCTAGATGCGTTAGTTATGTCCTGAGCTTCGAACAACCTGGTGATCGGCGACAAACTCTGCTAAATTGTATCGCGACAGACAAGTATGGAGGCTGCCATCTTGGTTCTGATTGTTTTGCATTGTGAGGCTATTTTGGGAAACGGCGAGATGCACGCGCTGTAAAGCGCGGACCTAGGAGTAAATTCTCTGGCATTATCCGAATTGATTATTGGCTGATTGCAGACCACATCAAGTCTCGTGCAGTTGGAATTTGCGCCAAAAGTGCGGACGTAAACGAATAAGGCACGGAGGGAAATTTATTTGATTGGCTGTTAAAGTACAAGGAAATTCATCATTGGTTCATAATTCACGTGCGGAAAAGATGCTAAAAATAGCAGAATCCTCCCGTTGGGTATAAATACAGGCCATTTTCAGCATACGGTGCGCAGACTGGCGACGAACTTGGAGAGGTAAGATCTGTACAAGATCTGAATAAGATCTTGATATCTGTATAAGATATGGAACATTTATTTACTATAGGGCAGGGAGAGGGAGCTTCCCCGGCGTAGGCGCGTCGTGAAACTACATCAAAAATATATTTATTTAAGCTGAAAAAGCTTAATGACTATATTCTGAGGGCAGTAACGTCTTGTATAAAGACGTACGGACATTTCGCTGTGTAACCAGACCAGGGGCCCTGAGAGAGGTTGATGGCTGTTTGTCCTTCCACTGTTTTACCAGGCCAGGAGTCGAGATGACAGAAGCTGAGACGAGCTTTTCCCTTCCCAGCAGACGGCTGGATTTCTGAGGGTCCTGAGATGAGGTTGACGGTGCATGGTGCCCCCCCCCCCTCGCCTGCTGTTCCTAGATGTTCACCCGGGCCTGTCCCAGTCTCGCCCACCCGTGTTCCCTGTTCAGTTAAATTTCATATACCCAAGCAGTCTAAACCCCTGTGGTTAAAGACCCATTTGAAGATAACTGGTAGTAATTAAAGATAATTGTATGTTCACTGGCAGTCTAAACCCCTGTGCACTTGACTGGTTTAATGATAATGTAATCTTTGATGCCCAGGCAGTCTAAACCCCTGAGGCTTGCTTATTATCTAGTACGTTACTGCATAAGTAACTATACCAGTCAAGTTAGCTATATTTTAAAGCATTCAATAATTTAAGATATGAGAGCTAACAAGTAATATACACTTATACACTTCTATTGTAAATACGTTCTCTTTATTTGGAAATACAATTGACTGTTTGATTTATATCTGCTTTCTCTCTCTTCTCTGGAGACTCTTGATTGCTTCAGGGTGACGGTGTCGTCTGCCTCCGAGTCTCGGAACTGATGAACGATCCCTGTAACAAGAGACTCTAAATCCGTTACATGGAAAACTTTCCTGGTGGCAGCGGTATGGATTTGACTCGGGAAGGCGGCGACCGAGAGAGAGAGACGGATCACAAGATGGCAGAACTCCAGGCTGAGATTCACGACATTGAAAAGTCCATGGAGATGCTAAGACAGTCCTTCCATAGAGACGATACCCCTGACCCAGAGATATGTCTGAAGCAGAGAGGAGATGGACGGTCAGAGCGGAGAGCTATGGTTCCCTAGAACGATGGGGTCGCCCAGCAGTTATTTGAGTTTCCTGTAAACAGAAGCACCTCTGAACAAGGGGCTACCCCTGAACAAGGGGGAGATAGACAGCCACTGACTAGCCCAGTGATGGGCGCAGTGAGCAGTCTAAGCAGAAGTCCAGGCCGGATGAATGTAAAGGCCGCCACCTACGATGGATCGACACCCTGGAGAGATTATGTCGTCCATTTTGACCACTGTGCCATATTGAATGGATGGACAGAGGTGCAAAGGGGGCAGCATTTAGCTGTCAACTTACGGGGCGCTGCACAACAAGTCTTGAGTAGCCTGAGAATGCAGCCAGGAGAAACGGACTATGGGAAACTGAAGGATGCCCTAGAGAGACGTTTTTCACCACCTAATCAGACCGACCTCTATCGATCTCAGCTGAGATCTCGTAGCAGAAGAAAGGGAGAAGGATTGCCGGAATTGGGTCAAGCTATCCTTCGTCTATCACAGATGGCGTATCCAGATGCAGATGATAAACTGCACGATGTCCTGGCCAAGGACCAGTTTATAGAGGCTTTGGGAGACGATATCAGGCAACAAGTATGGCAGACTCGCCCATCGACCTTGGACGAAGCAGTATGTGCCGCTGTAGAAGTGGACGCATTTCTATCATCACAGAGACGCAGGACTACCCCTGTAGCTAGAGCAGCCATGGAGAATTTCACCCCTGATACAGTGGAGTCTCGTATTGATGCTTTGAGAGAGGAACTTACTAACCTTATGAAGTCCATGATGAATAAGGACGTGCCGAAACAGACGGAGAGAAAGAAAGATCTACGATGCTGGAACTGTGACGGAATCGGGCATTTTTCTAAGAATTGTAGAAAGCCCAGAAGGAGATCATCTGGTGATAGAGATGGCCAAAGCAAGGGGAGACCATCACCTGCCACACACCGTGTTGCTGATGAGGCTGGCTTGTACTTATCGGCGTCCCTGGATGGAAAGGATATGATGTGCTGCGTCGATACAGGGGCTTCTGTATCAATCATGTCAAGGGCAGTACTTGAGGAGATTACTGCATCATCTCGACCCAAGTTGAAGGAGTGCCGTATCAGGTCACTGAAGGTAGCAGATGGTACCGAGATGATCGTTCATGGGGCTGCTGAATTCACTCTGAAGATAGATGGAATGAGATGCCGACAGATGATGGTAATTGGCGATATCTCCGTTGATGCAATATTGGGTCTTGACTTCCTTACTGACCACCATTGCACAGTAGATGTGCCTGGTCGGAGAGTAAGGATGGGCAAACGTGCCATCAACTGTGAAGTGGCTGGGAGATTCGGGTGTTTGAGGGTAAGTATAGCCCAAACAACATCCATTCCCCCAGTGAGTCAAATTATGGTGCCAGGGAAGATAGAGACAGGACGTCCCCTGGGAACAACGCTAATCGAGGGCCTTCCTGATTTGGCCGATAAGACTCCAGCCGTGGTTGACAGATGTTGGAATTTGTGACGACACTGTGCCATTGAGGTTGCTGAACCCGACTACTGAAACAGTGGTGCTACATGCTGGAACCTGTTGCGGACATGCTTATCCATCAGACGTAGTAATGCAGGACGATCAGGACGATGCAGACGTTTCTTACCCTGAACAACTACCAGCTCACCTCAGTAAGCTGTATAAGCACACTGCAGGGGACCTGGATTCTGATACGGCCGGGAAATTGAAGACTATACTGTGTAAGTATGCTGACGTCTTCTCTAAGGACGATTCAGATATGGGGCGCACAACAGCAGTGAAACACGAGATCAGCACCGGAGACCATAAGCCGATACGCATACCTCCACGCCGGCAGCCCATTCATGCTCGAGAAGAGATGGATCGCCTAGTAGCAGATATGCTTCAAAAAGGTGTTGTGGAACCTTCAGACAGCCCTTGGTCAGCACCTGTGGTCCTCGTCAAGAAGAAAGATGGTAGTCTTCGATTCTGTGCCGATTACAGAGCTCTGAATGCGATAACGGAGAAAGACGCCTACCCCTTACCGAGGATAGATGATTCCCTTGATGCTCTGTCTGGAGCGTCTTGGTGGAGCACCCTAGATCTAATGGCGGGATACTGGCAAGTCGAGCTGACAGATGAAGCCAAAGCGAAGACTGCGTTTGGGACACGGCAAGACTTATACCACTTCAACGTCATGCCGTTTGGGCTTTGTAATGCCCCTGGTACCTTCGAGCGGTTGATGGAAGCGGTCTTAGCAGGATTGCAATACGAAACTTGTCTTATCTACCTTGATGACGTGATTGTTTTTGGCCGAACTTTCGACGAAATGATCCTTCGTCTGGAGACGGTTTTCCTGCGGTTTAGGAAACATGGGTTGAAGCTGAAGCCATCCAAGTGTGTTATTGGGGCTCGTGAAGTCACTTACTTGGGCCATGTGATTTCATCACAGGGCATTGCTACTGACCCGGAGAAAATTCGTTCTGTGAGGGACTGGCCTGTTCCTGCATCCCAGACCGACGTGAGAAGTTTCCTTGGGTTGTGTGGATATTATCGCCGTTTTGTGAGGGGCTTTGCTGCAATAACAACTCCCTTACATCAGCTGACTCAGAAGGAGAAGACCTTCGTCTGGAATCCAGAGTGTCAAGATGCGTTTGATACTTTGAAGACCCGTCTGACGACCAGCCCTGTGCTGATGCTACCTGACCCCTCCAAGCCATTTATCCTGGATACAGATGCAAGTGGGTTTGGTATTGGGGCTGTACTATCACAGATGGATGGAGACCAAGAACGGGTTGTGTCTTATGCCAGTCGAGTTCTTTCCAAGTCGGAGAAGAGGTATTGCGTAACCCGCCGTGAACTGCTCGCTGTGGTATTCTTTGTAAAGCATTTCAGGCACTATCTCTATGGAAGAAGATTCCTACTCCGGACTGACCATGGATCTTTGAGGTGGCTGACGCATTTCAAAGAGCCAGAGGGACAACTGACGAGATGGTTGGAAGTTTGAGCAGCTATGACTTCGAGATTCAGCACCGGCCAGGTGTTCGTCATGGGAATGCGGATGCTCTGAGTCGTCGACCATGCCGACAGCGTGGAAGGTCCGAAGCACCTGAAGAAGGTGATATTCGGAGAGTTCAATTTCGTCCGGTGAATGGTGAATTTGCGACAGCTCAACTAGCAGACCCAGATATCCGTCCAGTGATGGAATGGGTCCAAGCAGGGAAGAAACCAGAGTGGAAGGACATTTCCCATTATGGTCCCGTGACAAAAGCATTATGGGGCTCATTTGTAGCGCTTGTAATGGACCAAGGTATGTTGATGCGACGATGGTACAGTAACCAAGGACGGGTAATTCGTAATGTGTTGGTGGTACCACAGACCTTGAGAAGACGAGTGATGAGAGAATACCATGATCGACAGACCGGTGGACACCTAGGAGTTCGTAAGACATTGTCTAAGGTGCGACAGAAATATTCCTGGCCTGGGCTGCAAACAGATGTACGACAGTGGTGTCGCTATCCTCGGTCCACTATGCAGAACAGATAGGGACATTGCATATGTGGTGGTGATGAGCGACTATTTCACCAAGTGGGTTGAGGCTGTACCTTTACCTAATCAAGAAGCAGAGACGGTAGCCACAGCGTTGGTCGATACCTACGTGGTACGATTTGGGGTGCCCACCTCACTCCATTCCGACCAGGGACGTCAATTTGAGAGTAAGGTTTTTCAGAAGATGTGTCAACTATTAGGGATCAAGAAGACGAGGACTATAGCGTATCACCCCCAGTCGAACGGCCTTGTTGAGAGATTCAATCAGACACTGGATCAGATGTTGAATGCGGTGGTTGAGAAGGACCAGAGCGACTGGGACCTTAAGATACCCGTGGCCATGATGGCGTATAGAGCAGCTGCGCATGAATCCACGGGATTCTCGCCAAACATGATGATGTTGGGATGGGAAGTGCAGCTGCCTTCCCACTTGACGGTGGGAAGTGCACCAATGGAGCCGCAGGAACCATGCCAGTGGGTTGAATTCTTGAGAAGTGACATGGTAGATGTCCACAGGGAAGCTAGGGACGTTCTGCAGAAGAGTCTCAGACGCCAGAAGAAGGTGTATGACCTGGGCATAAGGTCACAGAAGTACCGGCCTGGCGATAAGGTGTACTTGCACACACTGGTGAAGAAGAAGGGACTCAGTCCGAAGCTGCAGGATCGATGGCTGGGGCCATTTGAGGTTGTCCATTCGTTGTCAGACGTGACAATGATTATCCGACCTGTAGAAGGCGGGAAGACGCAGATAGTGCATCATGATCGCCTGAAACCCTGTAACCCTCGGCAAGATGACAGCGATGAGTCTGAGCCTGAAGATGGGGGTAATGAGCCCACTGAGGGAGAAGTAGTGCCTATGCCTGATCCTTATAATGTTGATCCTCCCCCTGAGTATGAAGGACACGAACAGTCCTTGCTGGAATGTCCAGTCGATCGAGAAACCTTCACTCGTGGCGACCGCGGTAAACGATGCGTTCGACGACCCGCTCGATATGATGATTATGTGGTGTATCGCTCCGGTGAAGCTCCTTCCGCCCGTTAACATAATACATGCCTCAGATTGTTGATGATGTTGAATAAACATATCAACATATATTTCTATGTCGATATTCTTTTGTTTATTTTATACTTCCAGAGAAAGTCAAATGAAGAAAATGGCTAGAGTTCATCTGTGTGAGATGTGCGGGCTGGCGTTTGAGACCGGGTCGCAGTGCCGGCGGCACATGAGACGGCGTCACCCAGAGGGAGCCCAAAATCAGAGAGTCCCACCCATGAGGAGAGAGAGAGATAGGGGGAGGTCGCCCCGGCGACGTGCTCATTCGGCCAAGGTCACCAGCACGGTGACCTCGGAAACGATCGAGAGGCGCACTGAGCCGGTGGCGGCCCCGACGGTGAGGAGGGCCACGGGAGCTGAACAAGCCCCCGTTGTCCCTCCTGTAAAGGCTGAACAAGCCTCCAAGGGAACCACTGGGGCAGGGGCTGCAGAAGCCCCCACGACGACATCGGCAAAGGTGGCCGCGGTGGTACCTTTGCCCACCCCTGAGACCGAGGGCATCAGCCTGGAGGAGCCAGCCCGAGAGACTGAACGGCGCACCAGGGACCCGGCAGCCTCTGTTCCTAGCATGTCTAGTGCAACAGAGGGACCTAGCCGGGCCGAGGCGGCTGTTCAAGTCTCCCAGATATCAACCACCCCAGAACGGCCATCAACAAGGGATGCGGCGACACAGACACCACCACCGGAAATCGCCGTCCAGCGTCGCCGCATCCCTGTGAGGACTACTCGCCACGACGGAAGCGTCGAGGAGACGACGACGGAGGAGTCCTCCTGG
This sequence comes from Hanleya hanleyi, assembly GCA_036873755.1. NCBI lineage: Eukaryota > Metazoa > Mollusca > Polyplacophora > Lepidopleurida > Hanleyidae > Hanleya > Hanleya hanleyi. Next base: position 19,365 of record JAVTVY010000891.1, read on the forward strand.
GTGGAACAGGCCATGATGAGACCCCGCTAGGCGTCCGAGTATCCTAGCCATCCAATCTCCCTCTCCCTAGCCCACTCAGCATATTCAACTGCATGGTTGTAACTTCGTCTCGGGAAACTACCCAGTCGTATTTAATATAAGGACCACGATGAGGGCATCGTAAGTCGGAGGCGTGGGTTGTGTAGCGTGACCGGCTCGACGTGTAATCGTGACATTGTGCGGGAAGAGAATTCTGACTTACAGATGTTATGATCGTTGTGACTTGCACCCGGTAGACATCCTAGATGCGTTCGTTATGTCCTGAGCTTCGAACAACCTGGTGATCGGCGACAAACTCTGCTAAATTGTATCGCGACAGACAAGTATAGAGGCTGCCATCTTGGTTCTGATTGTTTTGCATTGTGAGGCTATTTTGGGAAACGGCGAGATGCACGCGCTGTAAAGCGCGGACCTAGGAGTAAATTCTCTGGCATTATCCGAATTGATTATTGGCTGATTGCAGACCACATCAAGTCTCGTGCAGTTGGAATTTGCGCCAAAAATGCGGACGTAAACGAATAAGGCACGGAGGGAAATTTATTTGATTGGCTGTTAAAGTACAAGGAAATTCATCATTGGTTCATAATTCACGTGCGGAAAAGATGCTAAAAATAGCAGAATCCTCCCGTTGGGTATAAATACAGCCCATTTTCAGCATACGGTGCGCAGACTGGCGACGAACTTGGAGAGGTAAGATCTGTACAAGATCTGAATAAGATCTTGATATCTGTATAAGATATGGAACATTTATTTACTATAGGGCAGGGAGAGGGAGCTTCCCCGGCGTAGGCCCGTCGTGAAACTACATCAAAAATATATTTATTTAAGCTGAATAAGCTTAATGACTATATTTTGAGGGCAGTAACGTCTTGTATAAAGACGTACGGACATTTCGCTGTGTAACCAGACCAGGGGCCCTGAGGGAGGTTGATGGCTGTTTTTTTTGTTTTTTTTGTTTTTTTTGTTTTTTTTTATTCTCCCATATCACATAATTCATATTTGATACACAAGACAGGGAATACATAATATAAATGATATAAAGACTGCAGGAAATAATTAACACATTTTAAAATTGACAAAAAACAAACAAAAGAAAAAGAGAAAAACAAAAGAAACGCGGCTTTCAGACAAACATTCACAAAACACACCCACACTCGTTTACGTCAATGGTCGCACATGCGGCTTAATGTTGCTGTATCTTCGTAGGCAGATCCCATATCGACATTTTCAAATTTAAACTAATTATAATTCTCCTGTGAGAAAATATCGTACCAATATCCCCATAAACTGGCGAAATGGTCGAGCGTTCCATTTTTTGTAGCAATACACTTTTCCAACAAGAACTGTTTACTAATAAATTTTTGTGCACCTAATATATGTGGCTTACTTTTATTCAGCCTTGACTTGTAGATATAATATTTTGTAACTAAAATTATAATGTTTAGAATTTTTGTATTTTCACTGTCTGCGAGTCCAAAAATAACTGATTTCGAATCAAATTTAATGTTAATTTTTGTTACTGCTTTTATCCACTGTTCGATATTTTCCCACAGGGAATATGTGATATGACATTCCCAGAAAAGGTGACTGATTGTTTCCCTTGACGACATGCAGAAGGTACATAAGTCGCTGTTTGCCACGTCAATTTGTGTTAACAGATAATTCGTGGCTATAATTCTGTGAACTATTCTATATTGTAGCCATTGCAAAGTTGACGATTTTGTTATCCAAAATGGGAGAGAGTAAATCAGATTCCATTCCTCCGTATCAATTTTATATATTACATTCCATTTTGTTTGGGAAACTGGTTGGATATTATTTACTATTAGACATTTATACAAGTTTTTACAACCCTTTTCCTGTTTGAAAATAGAAGCGAGGGAATATGGTAAAATGGGTCTTTGTAATTTGTAAATTATTACTGTTTCAACTTTCAAATGATTCAAGTGCTGTTTTACTGCGGATACTATACTGAAGTAATCTAGCATATTTGATTTAATATCATAAACCCTTGTTATACTTTCTAGTGAGAGGATGGTACCTTGCTCATCGACAATATCATATATAAATTTAATTCCCCTTTCGTACCAATTTTTATAATAGATGGACTTTCCTCCCACTTTTATATCATTGTTGTACCATATGCAACTTGTCAAAATCTCGTGTACTGTCTGTGGTTTAACCTGTTTCCTAAGTCTAGTCCATGCTATTATAGTGTCACACCAGAACGGGTTCTTTGTAGTTTTTAATAAATGATCAGAATAATCACTTCCAAATTCTGCTAATTTTAAGATGTCAGGATTAGTAATAAGTAAAATCTGTTTCCAAGCAGCGTCCTTCGAAAACAATTTACGTATCCATGTACACTTTAGTGCTTGGATAAATGTTTGTGTGTGAACCATTTTTAATCCTCCATGATTGTAATCTTTCACTAAAATCTTCCGTTTTATTTTATCAGGTCCATTTTGCCAAATGAATTTGTAGAATAACCCATCTATTACATTTATTTCTTCTTTACTGGGCGATGGGAGACAGATAAATAAATTGTTAAGAATTGAGATGCATAATGTCTTTATTACGGTTATTCTACCAAGAGGTGTTAAATTCCTTTTCGACCATTGCTGTAGAATGGCTCTAATTTTTTCTATTTTTGATGCATAGTTTTTTTTTCACGATTTTAGTTAAGTCCAAAGGAAATTTTATGCCTAGAGTTTCAAATTCTCCATATTCCCATTTTACTTTCCATCGGTGATGAAAAGTTTCTTTACTAAATTTTCGGCTTCCTATCCAAATTGCCTTTGTTTTATATTTATTTATTTTTAGACCAGAAATTGATGCAAAGTACTCGAGGGTCTTGAGGGACGCTTCAAACGAAGAGAAAGTTCCATCTAGAAATAAGGTTGTGTCGTCGGCAAACTGAGCTATTTTTACTTCTAGGTCTTCAATTTTAATACCTTTAATGTCATTGTTATTTTTAATTAACCTAGTCAGGACTTCACAACAGAGCAAAAAGATATATGGAGATAGGGGATCCCCTTGCCTACAGCCTCTAGAGACATTAAATGAAGGGGAGAGTAATCCGTTTTGTATAACTGATGCCCGAATTTCATTTTGAAACAATTTAATCCAATTTTTTAAAGAATTTCCAAAGTTGAAATAGTCTAGAACATTTGACATATACGCCCAAGAAACTGAGTCGAACGCCTTCTCGAAATCAATAAGAATAATTAAGCCGGGAATACGTTTTTGTTCAGTTACTGCGAGTAAGTCATACAAAAGTCGTATATTATCCCCAATAAATCTTCCGCTTAGGTAACCTGTTTGTGTTTGGGATATTAGTTTCGGAAGGACAGTTTTTACTCTTTTCGCTATACATCCCGTAGCAATTTTCTAGACTACATTAAGAAGGGTAATCGGTCTCCAATTATTCAAACAAGCCTTATCTTTATTAGGTTTAGGGAGACAAGTAATAATGCCTTGACGCTGTGTGGTAGATAATTTACCACTGTAATATGCGTAATTCAGCGACCTTAGAACAAAGTGGCCAATGTCTTCCCAAAAAGCTTTGAAAAATTCCGAATTAAAACCATCTGATCCTGGGGATTTATTTTGTTTCAGTAATTTTACCTGATCAGTTACCTCTTTGTACGTTAATGGGCCCTCTAATCTACCAGACCAGGGGCCCTGAGGGAGGTTGATGGCTGTTTGTCCTTCCACTGTTTTACCAGACCAGGAGTCGAGATGACAGAAGCTGAGACGAGCTTTTCCCTTCCCAGCAGACGGCTGGATTTCTGAGGGTCCTGAGATGAGGTTGACGGTGCATGGTGCCCCCCCCCCCTCTCGCCTGCTGTTCCTAGATGTTCACCCGGGCCTGTCCCAGTCTCGCCCACCCGTGTTCCCTGTTTAATTCATTTAAACGTTTCTAGTTCCTGGAACACGGGTGCTACTATTTATTTTAGATATTATTTAACAAAGTAGGAATTAATCATTCTTAGATATAATTTCTATAAAGTAAGGGACGCATTGGTTAATGCACGTTCAGTTAAATTTCATATACCCAGGCAGTCTAAACCCCTGTGGTTAAAGACCCATTTGAAGATAACTGGTAGTAATTAAAGATAATTGTATGTTCACAGGCAGTCTAAACCCCTGTGCACTTGACTGGTTTAATGATAATGTAATCTTTGATGCCCAGGCAGTCTAAACCCCTGAGGCTTGCTTATTATCTAGTACGTTACTGCATAAGTAACTATACCAGTCAAGTTAGCTATATTTTAAAGCATTCAATACTTTAAGATATGAGAGCTAACAAGTAATATACACTTATACACTTCTATTGTAAATACGTTCTCTTTATTTGGAAATACAATTGACTGTTTGATTTATATCTGCTTTCTCTCTCTTCTCTGGAGACTCTTGATTGCTTCAGGGTGACGGTGTCGTCAGCCTCAGAGTCACGGAACTGATGAACGATCCCTGTAACAAGAGACTCTAAATCCGTTACAACTGCATGGAAACTATATTACAGAAGCAAAAAAACGTTCAGTCAACCGTTCTAAGATGATTTTAAAACTTGGGAAGGCAGAAAGTCCCTTCCGCATCCAACAGAAGGATGTTGCCGCCCTCATGTATATCCCCCGAGACCAACAATGCTAAAAAATATTGCTGCCATTTCGGCGGGGGACTTCTGGCTGCTTGCTATGTTAAATGTAAGGTATCATTATGAAGGTATGTGCATGTGCTACCACCTGATGGAATTTTTTTTTTGAAAATTAGGATATGTGGTCTCTATTTTTTAGCTGTGTACACTGAAAAAGACTGCGTTCAGAAACGTTTAATACTACAAACAGGTGTCAGTTATGTGGGTCAATAGGTTATCATTCTGTCCGAGAAGCCCAATTAATGGTATGCTTTCATTTTGTTAGTTAATACGCAGATGAAAGGACATCTGTGGCTCATTTACTGTTCCGTGTTATTGTATTCCCATGAGAAAAGTCATTAAGATTTGTTAAGTATAATCCATTGAATGGATCAGAAGTTTATACCATCACTTTGAGCTTTCAATAAACTTGTTTCGCTTTAGGATAAAAATGATAACCAAATTCGGGTTGTCGAGTGAGGCGAGGATTCGGGTGAGGATGTGGAGGATTGCAGTGGTGGAAAGTCCGGGTTTCTCAGCGTTAAATCTCTTAATACTGGCATTTCAAGTATCAGCGACTTATGCTGATTTGCCATATTTGCCACAACGTTTGGACACACGCGTTTAATTACATTAACCAAAGTTGCATTTCCATACAAAATCCGTATGGCAACAGTGAAATAGTGAAGGTCCCTTGCATGCCTTTCTAAAGTGGGTGATACAATTTATAAATGACTCAACTGAAGACAAATTTCAGCTCTTCAGCCAGGTGCTACATCATCTAAACAATCATTCGTAAGGTTAAATATTAGAATTTCCACTGACTAGCTTTGCATATTAAAGCAAGTTAAGCAGTCCGAAGAGTGACAAGCAATTCATTTTCGCTCAGTATTTCGGTTTGTTGTTCAAACCATCATCAATAAACCAAAATATTGAGTCAAAAATGAATTACAAGCGTCTAGTCCGTCATTCATAATTCAGCCGTCGTCCATTAGAGAATATCCGCGCCCATAATCCAAAGACCTATTCCATATTCCAAATAACAGTATTAGCACCAAATTCAAAAAGACAATCATAATATGCATAAACATAGGCTAGTTTTCTGCAAGAGAGAAGCGGTCAACAGTTTTCAATGATGCCGGCAAGACATCATGATGTTCCAAAATTATCAAATCCGTATCGCTGATCAGTATTCTTAATCCATAATATTCGTTGTGAAGTCGTCATCTAAAGAATGATTTATCTCAGTCACGCTTTGATTGTGCCTGTTCATATGAGTACCATGAGGATCTTGACGTACATAGGTTCATACGGCCCCTAGCCCCGGGTTAAGCGGAATTAGACACAAGTTACGAAACGTAGCGCCATAGATCTTGCACGCTACGTTCGTATTTTGCTATCAGCTTGCGATATGTATCGCCAAATTTGAGAAACTCTGAGTGGAGGCGCTTGGTGGAATAGCCTTGTTTTATAAGTTTCTGCAGCAATGTGTTGTGACGTTGATTGAAATCGTCACATTTAACACAGGATCTAGCAAATGCTACTAAGCGAGATATGTATACGCCATATGCAGGATTGCTCGTCATCCTTTGAGTGCTTATCTCGTTAGGGTAACCTATCGGCAAAATATCTTTTGGGGCTAAATGTTTTTTTTTTCTCAAGGCGGTGTTTATGAGATGTTATATTCGTGATCGAATCTTAAATGATTTTTGTGAATTCTGTACATGACTAATTATGGAAAGGTTGATTTTCGATATATTACTTGTTATGGTGTATCGCTGTCGGGTCACATAATGTACGAGTCGCATTGACTCCCAGAGTTGGAGCCGCTTTGATGGATTTTCTGCTGGATCACCTGAACGCAAATGTAGTCTGAGTGACTTCTTAGATTGCCATTTTGACCTCCTAGGAATGGCCAGTCATTGTTTCTTTCTAAATTAGTCGATTTGACAATCATGTAACTGCTATAGAGAAGATTTTATGGAATCGGAAGCATATTTCTTGGAAAAAAAGCATAATCAACAGGATCAAGCCATCATCTTTCTGTCGCTGCCAATTTATACATACACACATTAGATCAAGAAAACATGGTTTGTGATGAAGGCTTTCAGGGTATATTGGCTCATTGTGCATTAACTTGTTCTGCATAGATTATACAAGAATTTCGGCCGAGAGTCTGTCATGGGATGGTTTTCCGTATACGCGTGAGTTATGATGCCATACATCAGGAATTATAAATCACAGGATCATGGTTTGGTATTGGGCAATGAGTGTAGTGATCAACACATTTTATGTACATACATGTAGGCCATTATATAAATTAGAATGTGTGTTGTAATGATAATACGAGAACGAGGGATTAGTACGGGGGATTGCTTCGAATGTGCTCATATGAGACTTCAGTGCAGCGTATCTACAATAGCTTAATTGTAGCATGTACGTCATCAAAACTAGAGAGATGAAACGTGAATCAGGGACGACGGAAGAGGGGGTCCAATAATTTCAGAAGAAAAAAAGTATAGTAAACAGTATATCTAGATGTAGTATATAGTTTTAACGATTTTTCGGAGGGAATGACAAATGTGAAAATTGTACTATCAGAATGCACCTGAGCGCAGTGTTTTGCATTTGTAAATTCATCAAGTTTACAGGGGGTCTATATAAGTCATATGAAATGCTTAAAATAGAAAAAATGAAAGCTATGCCTATGTCTTTTTACACTAGTCGAGACGGAGTTCCTTACGTACATCCAGGACTCTGTAAGTTAAGCTAAGAAAGCGCCATTTTACATCTAGACTGGAAAAAAAATTCGAGAGGCAGAACTCTCCGGACCCAATAGTTTTCAAATCAAAATATTCCATCAAAATGCACAAAACACGCCATTTTACTCAATTTAGATAAAAAAAAATATCCCAAGAGGGACCATATACATGTAGCTGGGAAGTATAAGTTCCAATTCAGAAGTTTTTACTTCAGTCGAAAAAAGGTTCCTACAAGTCTCGGTGATGTACTCGATATTTGCTTCCAAAATCCATGCTGATGTCCAGAACAGTATGTAATGGAATCCATGTCTGGTATATACGGAAATATCATACCACATACTGGTGCATCACCAACATATATTCCACTCGTCTTTATTTTAGGCAGATGCCATTAACTAGCAAAACGAAACGCCTATTTTGTAGATTGGGTTGATGGTGACCTACAGGTACTGACATATATACTTTATCGCAGAGCATCAATTCCGTTGTGAGTTTTGAATGTTCTGGGGATGAACTAATACTAGGACTATGATACTACCTCCAAAATGTTGCCTTGTAACATCCGAGACAGTTTAGATAGTGGGATATTATGAAATATGTTATGCCTACCCATGCCACGTACCTGATGTTCGCCTCATAGTGATGCTGTGAACTGTTGACCTATTCAATGGATTATCCTTAACAAATACTAATCACTTGTCATGGAAAAACAATTCCACAGAAACAGTACAGGAGCCACAGCCCTCACCAAAAAGTACCATGGTTGACCATGGTATTACCATGTTATTGCCAGTTGCCCCATGGTAATACCACGGTATGTCTTGAACATGATATTTTTACCATGGTAATACTATGGTAGTCCTTGATCATGATACTTTTACCATGATATTACCGTGGTACTTCTTGACCATGGTAGTTTAACCATAGTATTATCATGATACTTCTTTACCATACTATGGTATTACCTTGGTACTTCAAATATATTTAATTACCTTGGATTTTTTTTATTGGGATATTACCACGATACTTCAACAGCACTATCACCTTGAACATTTTATCTATATTACCATACTTTTATATCAAACCATTTACTACCATCATGTACATCAGCATTGTCAACACTGACAATCACCAATGGAGCCGCAGGAACCATGCCAGTGGGTTGAATTCTTGAGAAGTGACATGGTAGATGTCCACAGGGAAGCCAGGGACGTTCTGCAGAAGAGTCTCAGACGCCAGAAGAAGGTGTATGCCCTGGGGATAAGGTCACAGAAGTACCGGCCTGGCGATAAGGTGTACTTGCACACACTGGTGAAGAAGAAGGGACTCAGTCCGAAGCTGCAGGACCGATGGCTGGGGCCATTTGAGGTTGTCCATTCGTTGTCAGACGTGACAATGATTATCCGACCTGTAGAAGGCGGGAAGACGCAGATAGTGCATCATGATCGCCTGAAACCCTGTAACCCTCGACAAGATGACAGCGATGAGTCTGAGCCTGAAGAGGGGGGTAATGAGCCCACTGAGGGAGAAGTAGTGCCTATGCCTGATCCTTATAATTTTGATCCTCCCCCTGGGTATGAAGGACACGAACAGTCCTTGCTGGAATGTCCAGTCGATCGAGAAACCTTCACTCGTGGCGACCGCGGTAAACGATGCGTTCGACGACCCGCTCGATATGATGATTATGTGGTGTACCGCTCCGGTGAAGCTCCTTCCGCCCGTTAACATAATACATGCCTCAGATTGTTGATGATGTTGAATAAACATATCAACATATATTTCTATGTCGATATTCTTTTGTTTATTTTATACTTGCAGAGAAAGTCAAATGAAGAAAATGGCTAGAGTTCATCTGTGTGAGATGTGCGGGCTGGCGTTTGAGACCGGGTCGCAGTGCCGGCGGCACATGAGACGGCGTCACCCAGAGGGAGCCCAAAATCAGAGAGTCCCACCCATGAGGAGAGAGAGAGATAGGGGGAGGTCGCCCCGGCGACGTGCTCATTCGGCCAAGGTCACCAGCACGGTGACCTCGGAAACGATCGAGAGGCGCACTGAGCCGGTGGCGGCCCCGACGGTGAGGAGGGCCACGGGAGCTGAACAAGCCCCCGTTGTCCCTCCTGTAAAGGCTGAACAAGCCTCCAAGGGAACCACTGGGGCAGGGGCTGCAGAAGCCCCCACGACGACATCGGCAAAGGTGGCCGCGGTGGTACCTTTGCCCACCCCTGAGACCGAGGGCATCAGCCTGGAGGAGCCAGCCCGAGAGACTGAACGGCGCACCAGGGACCCGGCAGCCTCTGTTCCTAGCATGTCTAGTGCAACAGAGGGACCTAGCCGGGCCGAGGCGGCTGTTCAAGTCTCCCAGATATCAACCACCCCAGAACGGCCATCAACAAGGGATGCGGCGACACAGACACCACCACCGGAAATCGCCGTCCAGCGTCGCCGCATCCCTGTGAGGACTACTCGCCCCGACGGAAGCGTCGAGGAGACGACGACGGAGGAGTCCTCCTGGGTGGAACAGGCCATGATGAGACCCCGCTAGGCGTCCGAGTATCCTAGCCATCCAATCTCCCTCTCCCTAGCCCACTCAGCATATTCAACTGCATGGTTGTAACTTCGTCTCGGGAAACTACCCAGTCGTATTTAATATAAGGACCACGATGAGGGCATCGTAAGTCGGAGGCGTGGGTTGTGTAGCGTGACCGGCTCGACGTGTAATCATGACATTGTGCGGGAAGAGAATTCTGACTTACAGATGTTATGATCGTTGTGACTTGCACCCGGTAGACATCCTAGATGCGTTCGTTATGTCCTGAGCTTCGAACAACCTGGTGATCGGCGACAAACTCTGCTAAATTGTATCGCGACAGACAAGTATAGAGGCTGCCATCTTGGTTCTGATTGTTTTGCATTGTGAGGCTATTTTGGAAAACGGCGAGATGCACGCGCTGTAAAGCGCGGACCTAGGAGAAAATTCTCTGGCATTATCCGAATTGATTATTGGCTGATTGCAGACCACATCAAGTCTCGTGCAGTTGGAATTTGCGCCAAAAGTGCGGACGTAAACGAATAAGGCACGGAAGGAAATCTATTTGATTGGCTGTTAAAGTACAAGGAAATTCATCATTGGTTCATAATTCACGTGCGGAAAAGATGCTAAAAATAGCAGAATCCTCCCGTTGGGTATAAATACAGGCCATTTTCAGCATACGGTGCGCAGACTGGCGACGAACTTGGAGAGGTAAGATCTGTACAAGATCTGAATAAGATCTTGATATCTGTATAAGATATGGAACATTTATTTACTATAGGGCAGGGAGAGGGAGCTTCCCCGGCGTAGGCGCGTCGTGAAACTACATCAAAAATATATTTATTTAAGCTGAATAAGCTTAATGACTATATTTTGAGGGCAGTAACGTCTTGTATAAAGACGTACGGACATTTCGCTGTGTAACCAGACCAGGGGCCCTGAGGGAGGTTGATGGCTGTTTGTCCTTCCACTGTTTTACCAGACCAGGAGTCGAGATGACAGAAGCTGAGACGAGCTTTTCCCTTCCCAGCAGACGGCTGGATTTCTGAGGGTCCTGAGATGAGGTTGACGGTGCATGGTGCCCCCCCCCCCTCTCGCCTGCTGTTCCTAGATGTTCACCCGGGCCTGTCCCAGTCTCGCCCACCCGTGTTCCCTGTTTAATTCATTTAAACGTTTCTAGTTCCTGGAACACGGGTGCTACTATTTATTTTAGATATTATTTAACAAAGTAGGAATTAATCATTCTTAGATATAATTTCTATAAAGTAAGGGACGCATTGGTTAATGCACGTTCAGTTAAATTTCATATACCCAGGCAGTCTAAATCCCTGTGGTTAAAGACCCATTTGAAGATAACTGGTAGTAATTAAAGATAATTGTATGTTCACAGGCAGTCTAAACCCCTGTGCACTTGACTGGTTTAATGATAATGTAATCTTTGATGCCCAGGCAGTCTAAACCCCTGAGGCTTGCTTATTATCTAGTACGTTACTGCATAAGTAACTATACCAGTCAAGTTAGCTATATTTTAAAGCATTCAATACTTTAATATATGAGAGCTAACAAGTAATATACACTTATACACTTCTATTGTAAATACGTTCTCTTTATTTGGAAATACAATTGACTGTTTGATTTATATCTGCTTTCTCTCTCTTCTCTGGAGACTCTTGATTGCTTCAGGGTGACGGTGTCGTCTGCCTCCGAGTCACGGAACTGATGAACGATCCCTGTAACAAGAGACTCTAAATCCGTTACAACTGCATGGAAACTATATTACAGAAGCAAAAAAACGTTCAGTCAACCGTTCTAAGATGATTTTAAAACTTGGGAAGGCAGAAAGTCCCTTCCGCATCCAACACCTATGAAGTAGCAGTTGCCGCCCTCATGTATATCCCCCGAGACCAACAATGCTAAAAAATATTGTTGCCATTTCGGCGGGGGACTTAGCATCCTCTGGCTGCTTGTTATGTTAAATGTAAGGTATCATTATGAAGGTATGTGCATGTGCTACCACCTGATGGAAAATTAGGATATGTGATCTCTATTTTGTAGCTGTGTACACTTTAAAAGACTGCGTTCAGAAACGTTTAATACTACGAACAGGTGTCAGTTATGTGGGTCAATAGGTCATCATTCTGTCCGAGAAGCCCAATTAATGGTATGCTTTCATTTTGTTAGTTAATACGCAGATGAAAGGACATCTGTGGCTCATTTACTGTTCTGTGGAATTGTATTCCCATGAGAAAAGTCATTAAGATTTGTTAAGTATAATCCATTGAATGGATGAGAAGTTTATACCATTACTTTGAGCTTTCAATAAACTTGCTTCGCTTTAGGATAAAAATGATAACCAACTTCGGGCTGTCGAGTGAGGCGAGGATTCGGGTGAGGATGTGGAGGATTGCAGTAGTGGAAAGTCCGGGTTTCTCAGTGTTAAATCTCTTAATACTGGCATTTCAAGTATCAGAGACTTATGCTGATTTGCCATATTTGCCACAACGTTTGGACACACGCGTTTAATTACATTAACCAAAGTTGCATTTCCATACAAAATCCGTATGGCAACAGTGAAATAGTGAAGGTCCCTTGCATGCCTTTCTAAAGTGGGTGATACAATTTATAAATGACTCAACTGAAGACAAATTTCAGCTCTTCAGCCAGGTGCTACATCATCTAAACAATCATTCGTAAGGTTAAATATTAGAATTTCCACTGACTAGCTTTGCATATTAAAGCAAGTTAAGCAGTCCGAAGAGTGACAAGCAATTCATTTTCGCTCAGTATTTCGGTTTGTTGTTCAAACCATCATCAATAAACCAAAATATTGAGTCAAAAATGAATTACAAGCGTCTAGTCCGTCATTCATAATTCAGCCGTCGTCCATTAGAGAATATCCGCGTCCATAATCCAAAGACCTATTCCATATTCCAAATAACAGTATTAGCACCAAATTCAAAAAGACAATCATAATATGCATAAACATAGGCTAGTTTTCTGCAAGAGAGAAGCGGTCAACAGTTTTCAATGATGCCGGCAAGACATCATGATGTTCCAAAATTATCAAATCCGTATCGCTGATCAGTATTCTTAATCCATAATATTCGTTGTGAAGTCGTCATCTAAAGAATGATTTATCTCAGTCACGCTTTGATTGTGTCTGTTCATATGAGTACCATGAGGATCTTGACGTACATGGGTTCATACGGCCCCTAGCCCCGGGTTAAGCGGAATTAGACACAAGTTACGAAACGTAGCGCCATAGATCTTGCACGCTACTTTCGTATTTTGCTATCAGCTTGCGATATGTATCGCCAAATTTGAGAAACTTTGAGTGGAGGCGCTTGGTGGAATAGCCTTGTTTTATAAGTTTCTGCAGCAATGTGTTGTGACGTTGATTGAAATCGTCACATTTAACACAGGATCTAGCAAATGCTACTAAGCGAGATATGTATACGCCATATGCAGGATTGCTCGTCATCCTTTGAGTGCTTATCTCGTTAGGGTAACCTATCGGCAAAATATCTTTTGGGGCTAAATGTTTTTTTTTTCTCAAGGCGGTGTTTATGAGATGTTATATTCGTGATCGAATCTTAAATGATTCTTGTGAATTCTGTACATGACTAATTATGGAAAGGTTGATTTTCGATATATTACTTGTTATGGTGTATCGCTGTCGGGTCACATAATGTACGAGTCGCATTGACTCCCAGAGTTGGAGCCGCCTTGATGGATTTTCTGCTGGATCACCTGAACGCAAATGTAGTCTGAGTGACTTCTTAGATTGCCATTTTGACCTCCTAGGAATGGCCAGTCATTGTTTCTTTCTAAATTAGTCGATTTGACAATCATGTAACTGCTATAGAGAAGATTTTATGGAATTGGAAGCATATTTCTTGGAAAACAAGCATAATCAACAGGATCAAGCCATCATCTTTCTGTCGCTGCCAATTTATACATACACACATTAGATCAAGAAAACATGGTTTGTGATGAAGGCTTTCAGGGTATATTGGCTCATTGTGCATTAACTTGTTCTGGATAGATTATACAAGAATTTCGGCCGAGAGTCTGTCATGGGATGGTTTTCCGTATATGCGTGAGTTATGATGCCCATACATCAGGAATTATAAATCACAGGATCATGGTTTGGTATTGGGCAATGAGTGTAGTGATCAATACATTTTATGTACATACATGTAGGCCATTATATAAATTAGAATGTGTGTTGTAATGATAATACGAGAACGAGGGATTAGTACGGGGGATTGCTTCGAATGTGCTCATATGAGACTTCAGTGCAGCGTATCTACAATAGCTTAATTGTAGCATGTACGTCATCAAAACTAGAGAGATGAAACGTGAATCAGGGACGACGGAAGAGGGGGTCCAATAATTTCAGAAGAAAAAAAATATAGTAAACAGTATATCTAGATGTAGTATATAGTTTTAACGATTTTTCGGAGGGAATGACAAATGTGAAAATTGTACTATCAGAATGCACCTGAGCGCAGTGTTTTGCATTTGTAAATTCAACAAGTTTACAGGGGGGGTCTATATAAGTCATATGAAATGCTTAAAATAGAAAAAATGAAAGCTATGCCTATATCTTTTTACACTAGTCGAGACGGAGTTCCTTACGTACATCCAGGACTCTGTAAGTTAAGCTAAGAAAGCGCCATTTTACATCTAGACTGGAAAAAAAATTCGAGAGGCAGAACTCTCCGGACCCAATAGTTTTCAAATCAAAATATTCCTTCAAAATGCACAAAACACGCCATTTTACTCAATTTAGATAAAAAAAAAATATCCCAAGAGGGACCATATACATGTAGCTGGGAAGTATAAGTTCCAATTCAGAAGTTTTTACTTCAGTCGAAAAATGGTTCTTACAAGTCTCGGTGATGTACTCGATATTTGCTTCCAAAATCCATGCTGATGTCCAGAACATTATGTAATGGAATCCATGTCTGGTATATACGGAAATATCATACCACATACTGGTGCATCACCAACATATATTCCACTCGTCTTTATTTTACGCAGATGCCATTAACTAGCAAAACGAAACGCCTATTTTGTAGATTGGGTTGGTGGTGACCTACAGGTACTGACATATATACTTTATCGCAGAGCATCAATTCCGTTGTGAGTTTTGAATGTTCTGGGGATGAACTTATACTAGGACTATGATACTACCTCCAAAATGTTGCCTTGTAACATCCGAGACAGTTTAGATAGTGGGATATTATGAAATATGTTATGCCTACCCATGCCACGTACCTGATGTTCGCCTCATAGTGATGCTGTGAACTTTTGACCTATTCAATGGATTATCCTTAACAAATACTAATCACTTGTCATGGAAAAACAATTCCACAGAACAGTACAGGAGCCACAGCCCTCACCAAAAAGTACCATGGTTGACCATGGTATTACCATGTTATTGCCAGTTGCCCCATGGTAATACCACGGTATGTCTTGAACATGATATTTTTACCATGGTAATACTATGGTAGTCCTTGATCATGATACTTTTACCATGATATTACCGTGGTACTTCTTGACCATGGTAGTTTAACCATAGTATTATCATGATACTTCTTTACCATACTATGGTATTACCTTGGTACTTCAAATATATTTAATTACCTTGGATTTTTTTTATTGGGATATTACCACGATACTTCAACAGCACTATCACCTTGAACATTTTATCTATATTACCATACTTTTATATCAAACCATTTACTACCATCATGTACATCAGCATTGTCAACACCGACAATCTTTGATTGATTGATTGATTGTTTATTCACCATATATAAAAACAGAGATACAATGTATGGTATGTGAATAAATAGAAATATGGAGGGAATAAAACCCTAGAGGGCTTGTTATATCCCATAAGATAAGTAACTATTAGTAATTATACCAGCTCGAGATACGACAATAGGAATTAGAAATACTCCCAAATTTGAATATGTGAATTAACATTGATGATTCACCAAGCCCTCAACTACATGTAGTTAACTGCTTACATTTGAACATTGTCATGTAGGGTAGGAGTAGGTATCTTCTAAAAAATGTGGTGCTGGCCGGCTGTTTCTCAGTCGATATCAACTTTTAATAATTTAATTAGGTACAATTGGCTACCAGAATGCATAGCAATGCATTTGAATGTATCTCACTCGGCCTACAGACAGATATGTTCCGGCCTTGTGTGTGAGGAATGAGTGGTTCTGTCAGATCCATCTCGTCAGTCATTATATATTCTATGTGGTCTACCAAGACGCACCTCGGACAGAATCACAAATGATTCGTCTTCACACCAGCAATCTGCTTCGCACATACAAAATGGTTTACATAACAAACAATGTTTTATGATACCAAATGAACCATCTTTCAGTTGTACAATGGAGTTGACCCTTTTAAACCTTGCTGAGTATGTCGACGTGGAAAATATTTTACTCTTTATACAAAACCTCTCAAACATGACACATTTTCTGCTTACAACAGGCCCACCCCAAAAACGCTGTAGCTCGACAAGACGAGGCCCATAAAGGACCCCAGTTTTGAGCTATAGTCGAGAGATGAGTCAGAAGGTGTATGTTAAAACGGCTATGTTCTATACCATAAAGGATGGGTACTTTAACAATAAACTTCATTAAACAGAGCTTCGCTTTTTCAACATCATCATATGATAAATGCTGACCCAACAACAAATAGATGGCGTTTACAAGCAATAAACCAGTGTTTGTAGATATCCCTTGGAGCACTTCTTTCCAGACCAATTGGAGAATAATATAACAAATATGTTCGGCATTCAAATGCTTTCCAATACTTTCAGACCTTCAGGGATCGGGGGCTTCTTTTAATCTCACTCGGCGGTCGAATTGCCATTCGGTTTTAACATGGTCATGTAAATACACGGTTGTAGCCTATGTATTGTATGGTTACGTATTTTTGTTGCCGGTACTTTATTTATTCCCTTAAAAAGATACACAGTGTACAAACGACAACTTTAGTACTACTTCATCAATCGGAAATAACATTTTTGGGGATCTTTTTTTTTTTTTCAGATTAAATTGGTAGTATTGTTGTACATACGTTTTTGCTGTGTTGCGGTACGGTTGAATTTAGGTACACAATTGATATGGCTAGTTGTGAACCTGTGGAATAATGAATGATATATCTATATTTTCAATGAACTGTCGTGGCTTGGCAGACATAAAAAAGACGTCCCACAATATATAAGACAAAAA
>JAVTVY010000892.1:0-35225 GCA_036873755.1 Hanleya hanleyi
AAGAACGATGGAATAATCTGTTATTGTCTGAGTGGAGTTGCACAGACCACAAATGAAAATGTACTTGCGACTCTCTTAAAAATCCTTATATACCAGCGCATGCGCGTTGTTTAACCAGGAAGAACGATAGAATAATCCCTGTTGTTGTCAGAGGAGTTGCACAAACCAGCAAAGAATGTGTACTTGGGACTGCCTTAAACCTCCTTATTCACCAGCCCGTGCAAGTTTGAAAATATGTAGCATTTGTGCTAATTATACAATATATTTTGTAGAGGCAGTCAGACAATTTGGAGCTGCGATTTAGAAGAAATATTCAATATTTATCATGGCTGCAATTTAGAAGAAATATTCAATATTTAGCATTTGTGCTAATTATACAATATAATTTCATTCGGGAGAGGCAGTCCGACAATTTGCGTTTGCGAGTTATCATAAATATTGAATATTTCTTCTGACAGCAATTTAGAAAAAATATTCAATATTTAGCATTTGTGCTAATTATAAAATATATTTCCTTTGGGAACAGGCAAGTCAAAGTGCTAACTAGCATTAATCCTAGAAATTATCTTCAAAAGTAGCACACCCCTTTCTAAATATCACCGATTTTAGAAATTATTTGCGAAGTAGCAGATCTGCTAAATAGCATGCGAGACAATAATAACCATTCCTGCACCTTAATGAAGATTTTGCAGCCCATTTATTTTCTGTTAACAGTTTATGCACTGTTTCCACATAACAGTCAACAGGTAACAGTAATTGTAAATCATAAACTCTTGGTTATGGCCACATGTCTTCTTTTACCCAGAACCGTGGACTTCACCCAATAGAAGTTAGGAATTTAGGTGACATAACAGAGATGGTATGTTATGGTGAACAGCTGAACTGACTTATCTAAAGGTTACACGAACCTGATTTAAGGGGACTCAAATAGGTTACTTAAAACCCTTGTTTTAACATGTCTCTGCATGTGCGTAGCCTATACCGGTTACCATGGGAACATTTATGGTAACCTAAATGGATTACCATGGATAATATTACATAACACCCCTGCATAAAATTTGTACCCCATTTGCAAAGATTCTATTTGTCTTGTGCTGTGTGTATAGTTTTGCTCTGCTCAGGACTGCAGTCAGTGGATGTAGACATACATAATAAAATAATAACAATGCCCATTACACATATGATTTGTGTGAAATTAATCACAACATCGGAAATTAATAACTGTACTGATGAAAGGCCATGCGGGCCAAGATTCACAGTTCTCAGATTTAAATATTGTGGACTTATTTTTTGTAATCCTTACACGTAAGTACTACTAGTATGGACGAATTCCCCATTCCGAGGAAGGAGATGTATAGTTATATGGGAAATTAAGACTCCTTAGATGTTACGTCATTGAAGCCAAAAATTAGTTTCTATAATTCTAATGTCAAAAGTGATCTTCACAGACTTTTGAACTGAAGCATATCTCTGTTTTTTGTCTTTTTCTTACAGATTTTAGCATGGATTTTATATCTATTTTGGACACATTGAACGAAAATAATATTTCATTGCAATGTTATGGCAGATATCGGGTCTGAGAACATTTGTTTTGGTTGAAGGTGTCATTTAGTGACTTTGAGAACATCAGATTGATTTTGGTTTAGGATATATTAAAAAATCCACGCTATAATGTATCCGAAAAGGCCCCAAAACAGATGAAAGCTCAATTTCAAATGACAGTCAATGCTGTTGACCAGTGAAGATAATAAACTTGAGGGTTCTTTTTTTTGTCACATAACTGATGTAATACTGACAACTAATGTAACACGGACGGGAGTTTTTCATATGTTAACATAATTACACTTTTAATCCTCACAATATCTCTAGCTGGAAGACTGCACTCTGTGAATTTGATCATGGAATTCAAGAGAATTTACAACATATACTAATTATACCAGTATATGAAGGCAAAATCATGCATATAATTATCAGAATATAATATTTATACAGTCATGTACTACCCAGGTACATTGTCACACAAGAACCATAAATGATCACGTTTGTGGTCTTATATTACCCAAGACCGGTGATATATGATAGGGACCTATACATATACCAGGAAGATAATCCTAGGAGATGACCCCCTGCTTGGATTGATTGATTTGTTGGTTTACCTGCACAGGTATATAGAACATTATATATGGACCTGTTAAATTGTTTACCACCCCTGACTGACCCTAACACATCCTGAAAGGGGACACTTTATGACTCAGGTGTGTCTCTGTAAATAACAACCCGATAATGTTAGAAGTAACAGCATTCAGGACTTGAATTGCATCAAGATATGTAGAACATCCTGAAGTCAATGAGTATTACGTAAGATGCAGTATTTATGTCTAACCAATGCTCCTGATTTGCCTGTTTTAAGGTGGAGCGTAGGGCAAAATTTTAGCCTTGTGACCTACCCTTATCTTTTTACTGCGAATATCCCTGGTGTTTATCAGTTGAAAAATGTGAAAAAATTGAGTAGTTTTCATTTTAGATTTTTCTCTATATGCCTGCCAATCTGATTGAGGTGTAAAATTTGGCGATAAAATACGAACAATGACTTTTCTTTATATCATTGCTGGTAAAGCCAAGCACTGAGAGTCAAATCAAGTTTTTATTTACAGAAATGCCATGAGAACGGGGAACGTTCCTTTCACAGATGAAAATGTGTCGTACACGTATATATAAAAAATTATCACAGTCAAGCAATCAAGTGCAACAAATTGCATTATGAGAGTACAAAATTGACTTAAGTTAAACTTTCTTTTGATGACTAGCTACGTTGATAAATTGAGCAAAGAATCTCATTGTAGTACCTTTTTATTATATGCCCGCCAAAAAGGCGGACGTATTATGTGATGGCGGTTTCCATCCGTCTGTCTGTCAGTCCGTCTGTCCGTCCCTCGTGTCCGGTCTATATCTTGAACAGTTTTCTATCTACAGTTCCAATTTTTGGTGAGTGGATACCCTACGGGGAGACGATGTGTCGCGTACCAAAATGAAGGTCGAGGTCAGAGGTCAAAGGTCACTGGCATGAAAAACAGAAAATCACTGAAGTGTTTGTGTCCGGTCTATATCTGTGAACGTTCTCTATCCACAGTTGCAATTTTTTGTGAGTGGATAAACTAGGTAGGGACGATGTGTTGTGCACCGAAATTGAGGTCGAAGTCAGAGGTCAAAGGTCACTGTTGCCTACAAATCAGAAAATCAATGGTCAATGATAGTTTTCTATCTACAGTTCTAATTTTTGGTGAGTGGATGCCCTAGGGGGAACTATGTGTTGCATACCAAATGTAGGTCGAGGTCAGAGGTCAAAGGTCATTGTGACTGAAAAATCAGGAAATCATTTAAGATTTATAATTTTTTGTGAGTGAATTCAATAGGGGGAATGAAGTGTCGCATACCAAAACATAGATCAAGGTCAAAGGTCACTGTGACCCCAAAATCAGGAAATTATTAAAAAAAACATTTTTTGTGTCGGTAGATACATTAGGGGGACACGATGTGTCACCTACCAAAATGTAGGTCAAGGTCAAAGATCAAGGTCACTGGCCTCAAAATTATGAAATTGTTAAAAATCATGATTTTTTGAGTCCATTGAGAAATTACGGGGAGTCGTTCTGTCATGTAACAAAATTTAGATCCAGGTCAATAGTCAAGGTCACTGTAACCCAGAATCAAGGTCAAAGGTCAGTGTGACCTAAAAATCAGGAAATCATTAAAAATTACTAATTTTTTGTGAGTGGATTCAATAGGGGGGAAATGAAGTGTCGCATACCAAAAATTAGGTCAAGGTCAAAGGTCACTGTGACCCCAAAATCGGGATATTATTAAATATAACTTTTTTTTGTTTCAGTAGATACATTAGGGGGACATGATGTGTCACATACCAAAATGTAGGTCAAAGGTTAAGGTCACTCCAAAATTGGGAAATTGTTAAAAATCATGATTTTTTGTTTCCATTGAGAAATTACAGGGAGACCAAAATTTAGGTCAAGGTCACTGTGACTCCAGAATCAAGAAATCAAGAATTACTTTTTTGTGTCAGTAGATAAACTTAGGGAGACATGATGTGTCGCATACCAAAATGTAGGTCAAGGCCGAACGTCAAGGTCACTGTGACCCCAAAATCATGAAATTCATAAAAATCATGATTTTTGTTTTCCATTGATACATTGAGGGAAGCTGATGTATCAACATTTAGGTCAAGGTCAAAGGTCAAGGTCACTGTGACCCCAAAATCAGGAAATCATTAAAAATAACTTTTTTTCTGCCAGTAGATACATGATGAGTAGGGACATGTGTAAATGTGGGTCAAAGGTCAAGGCCACTGTGACCCCAAAATCAAGAAATCATTAAAAGTCACATTTTCATATGCCTGTCGAAGATGAGGTCGTTTAATGCGATGTTGCGTTCTGTCTATTCATCCATTAACAGTTGTTGTCCATGCGATATCTCTAGTTTCAAGGTATGGATTGGTACCAAACTTTGAGTACTATACCTTACTCGCTTGGCAAAAAGGAGCCATACATTTTGAGATCAATTTGTCAAAGGTCAAGATCACAGTTCCCCTTACTATATGTGTTAGGTTGGAATATTCAGAGTTTTCTCCCCTACATGTATATGGCATTTGTCCTGTGGAGTTGTCTCCCATGTTTGAAACAGCTACATTTAGTTAAACTGTTGTGAAATAAATATCATACATAATTTAACGGGGAGATGGGTCCTTTATGAACTTCATACCTGTTTATTAACTCAAGAACAAAGGTTTACTTCATCACTTTCTTCTTCTTTCATGAAAAATTATCTCACCTGAAAGGAATCCATTTGCAGGAAAACTATTATTTTCTTGTGTTTGTCTACTGTCGATTTCAGTGTGGGATATTTGAGCTCTCGGCTCTTGCTTCAAGGTCAACTAGTTACCAATCTTGAGTTAAGCTCATTTTAGTTTATCATTCAATATAAGATGTGATATAAGTTACATTCTCAGAAGCACAAAATTGTAGACCTTTCTCGGGATTGCTAGTTACCAATTGGAATCAAAGCTATTAAACAACCTTGAAATTTGGACCAATGTAATTCCAGATATACGGGCGTATATTGAAGGCCCTTGGGCTCTTGTTAATCAAATAAAATGATTATGTGTTTATTGCAAGGAAATCAATGACCTTAAAGAGGCATGTTTGCCCTGCTAGCCGTCATGTCACTTAATTCAGCTCAACATACATTGGAACATGTACATGGAGGCAGAGAAAAATATTTCTGAGAGAGATCCATATCTCTGCTATGCTATATTATCACATATTTGCCTGTGATACTGGGGACACCCTAGTTCAAGTTTCAAGTTTCCTAAGTTCCCTAGTTCCAAGTTCCCAAGTTCCAAGCTCCAGTTCCCCCAAGCTCCCCCTCCGAAGTTTCAAGCTCCAGTTCCCCCAAGTCCCACCTCCAAAGTTCAAAAGCTACAGTTCAAAATCTCCCAGACCCAAAGCTCCCAGATATGATACACATCTGGTTGTTTAAGAGGCAAAACACATATGCCATTGTCAATCAGCCCTTATTATAATGTTACTTATTATAATGTTACTGTCTAGCCTGTTCAACACATATTTTGAATTGTTGTGGAGCTCACTGATTATAGATTATAGATTAAAATAAGCCGCATCTAATACCTACTGGAACCAAGTTTTTAGGGGATTAGAAGTTTGTTTAATTTATGCGAAACCATCACAGCTTTCTCGTTACCAAGATATCTAGAACGACTTACCCTAGACACACCAAACTTGCAGTGCACATCCATATGCTCTTGACCTAGAACGAGTGGTTGGAAAATTTGGCGGATATCTTTAATTTATGTGAAACCGTTAATCTTGTGGATCTCGGGTACCATTTTGCTGTTCATTGTGAAACTTGGTATAGATCATCGATGCATCAGGAAACTTCAAACGAATGGCCGAACCAGTTTCCCTGATTCGGTGGAAACCTTGGCGGCCATATTTAATTTTATGTATCTCTGATACCATGTAAGTGTTCTATACGAAACTTGGTATACAGCATCGATACATCAAGAGACTTGCAATGAATAACCACATCAGTTCCTCTGAGTGGCGGGAAGGTTGCTCGGTCATCTTTAATTTGTGCGAAATCACTAATGATCTCTATCTCTGATACTGTTCAAATGCTCTATGTAAAATTTGGTATACATCATCGATGAATCAAGAGACTTATGTAATGAATACTGGTTTCTTTGATTGGATGGAAACCTTAGGGGCTATTTCTAATTGCAACATTTTTGATAATCTGTATAATTGTCACTTGACAGCTTGGTTTTCCTGACACCTTGGTTTAAATTGAATAAATTACGAATGGCTGGCGCCCAGAGCTGAGGGGTTTTCAGATGCGCAGCTTCGTATTTCTATTTGTCGACTTTTGAAAATTTGAATTGTTTTATACAGAGCCATGGACGTCCACCTATCGGTGGTCGCAGCCGTTGATTATGGCTTTCTGTGAAACCGAGCTGCATCAATTAAATTACATAATAGTTTACCGTTTGTGGCTGATGTGATGATTACAAACACGCCATGTAGTTCTGGCAAGCCTGAAGTTGCCGTCCCTCCCCCCATTCCCAACACACACACAGTTGGAGCCCCTGTACTATAAGAAGTACACACATTGACAATAAACTGATTATATTCCTTGAGCAGATTACTGTGTTTACACAGGTTGTGCGGGACCTAGTGAGAATATGTACACAAGATAAGTCAAAGACTGCCAGGTATCTAAATCGCTGCACATGAAACAAAGTGATAAACCAGAATATAGACACAACATAACTTTGGTTGCGTAATAGTGATGGATATATGACAGTGCAGGTGGGGAATCCCTGAGAAGTAGACTCTGGACAGGAATTATCTCAATCAAATAATGGAATTTGCCTCATCAGAATGGACTTGAGATAGGGATGTAATAAAATTGCTTACAAACAGGATAAGGCTGATTCCCTGATTGGATCCAGGGAAAGGTGCAGTAGTTTGATATCCATGAATCATCAAAAGGCTTCATTTTCTGAAATTACACTGGAACTGAACACAAGGGATGTTGCAGATGTATAAAGGGTATAGCAAAGGTTAACAAGAGGAAACATAAGAGATGGATTCCGACTCCAGGTTTGTATGATTTATTTATCATTTCTGTATACGAGCATTGAGAACTGAAAAATTTACATTCGAGTCATTTTAAGTTTTCAGGGGTAAATGATCATGTCAACCAGTTTCAATTATTGGCCGGCAGGGATCTACATACAGCAAGGATATGCGACGTTTACAAAGAAATGTGTGTGAAGTTTAATAACTTTTTTAATCCATCTTATTTTTCTTCGAGTTTACATCGTGGACTGTCAGCAACAAATATTGCCAATTGTATGATAGATCAAAACGTTCTGCTTGGCTCAATTTCTATGCACACTTACCGCCGAACGGTAATGACCGGTACAAAAACACCGACCGATCCTAAAAATTTACCGAAACATATACCGGTACAAATATTGTAAAGAAATATTATTAGGAGAAATGCCCTGTATTACGAGAGGTTTAGTACTAGATGTTGAACAGTACCGGTAGCGATCTTTCTAACACCATGGAGCTTGTCATTTATTACCCCTCACGCCTTTTTATCTGGGAGTAGTTGTGTCTGGGAGCTTTTGAACTGTAGCTTTTGCACTTTGGAGGTGGGGCTTGGGGAACTGGAGCTTGAAACTTCGGAGGGGGAGCTTTGGGGAACTGGAGCTTGGAACTACTGAGCTGGAACTTGGAACTTGGGAACTTGGAACTTGGGAACTTGGGAAACTTGAAACTTGAACTAGGGTGTCCCGTGATACTGGACATTTAGCCCCGTTGATACTGTGAAATGACACCGTTCCATATCATGATATGGATTTCTTCCCTCACGCGCGGGCCTGATATCGGTTATTTGCCCTTGGGCTGATATCGCGCACAGGAGTGGTTTCCCCTCAAGGAGCTCGTCGCATTCTCTCCACAGTCTGACCGAGTGTGCTTTTCAGCTGGATCTGGCTACGTATTAAATGTTTTGTAGTATGTATTCTCATTCGATAATCGATCCTGAATTTGAACCTTTTCGCTCTGGTGTATCATCAAATGGGACAAAAGAATTTTTTACCACGTTGACTGCATTTTACCGAGGGTCCAATTTTCGATGAAAACTAAACTCTATATACTTGTTTTGTCAATTACAAATTATGCTACCATTCATCTATAAATATGTGATAAAAAGATTATGATATACCCATTTCCATATCGTCCCTAGCATCAGCCCTCGATCCCCATATCAGTCCTCGGGCCTTCGGCCCTCTGGCTGATATGGGGGTCTCGGGCTGATACCAGGGCCGATATGGAAATGGGTATACAATAATCTCTAAGTATTACCCAATGCATGGAGCCTTTACTAAAAGTGGGCTCCATAATCAGTGGTACCCACACATGCATCTATAGTATACTGTACAGTAAATCCCCTAAAAATTTAATCACAGGAAGTGAAATTTCCCACCATAACTTCAAGGGATGATCACATTTATTAGAACAGAAAGTTGACAAAAAAAATAGTGTAAAGCATGCATATAACCCATTGGGGGATCAGAGCGGATTGTAGTTAGTGTGATCAATTATTAAAGGAATCACAGTAAGCTTTAATAAAGGTGATATGTAAAGGTTATCATGGTTATTTTCATGTTTCCCGTCTTATAAACTTCATAAGCTAAATATGGTAATGATAGAAATATTGGCCTATCTACTTGGTTTAGTTGTATTTGAAGTATTTTGTCTCCTGGCAGCTTAAAGAAAAGTGCTTCAAATTTGGTATCTCAAGTCCGGCTGATTTCAGAAATGAAATCTGCTATTCTTATCTGCCCTTGTTCGGTGCTGATTTTGGCATCACAGCAGACTGCCTGGCCGGACGTAAATACTTGTAACGTTCAGTCTTCAGGTGGCTGGTCTGACATAACGTCTTAATCCAGGGAAGATAAGCGATGAAGTTTTGAAATCTGAATTCAACTGGCTTGGAATTTTACCAACTATTTAAAAGCTTCTAGCATACAAAATATTTCAAATTAAACCAAGCGAAGTAGATAGACCAATATTTCCATTATTATTCAACATATATAAAATATAAAAAGGAGAATCTAAAAAACTATACAGTTCACCTTCAAAGTTGTTTTAAATTTTTATTAAGTAAAGTTCTCACTCAGTGTGATCTGATACCGGGTATATCTGAATCAATATTGATTCTTCTCGTTACCACAGATTATTTAGGTGAATGGTAACAATAATATTTGTACCTAGAATTTGGAATAGACTAGTGATATTGCTCAGACCTGGATTTCTCTTGTGATTGAGTCAAAGTCCACAAGCTATCAGAGTCCAATACTGCATATTGCGTATATATGGAATAGAGCTATGGCACTATTGTGATGTTGGCTTTGATAAATTCCTGTATGAAATATTTAATAGGTTGGCCTACATGGTCCACAATGTTCAGCAGATCTTCATGTTTGTATTAAGCTTGATTAAAAATGTATGATTGACTTTACTGTGTAGGCATTTCTAATAAAGTGCGTATGTACTCCTTTATATACATGTAGTATTGTACACAATTCAATGAAATGCTTGCAGAAGAGTAGTCACCATACAATGGGCAATTTCTACTATAGTTCAATTTAATCCCTGGGCAGTGCTGTTCGGCCTCGATGGCGCGGGCAGCGCATTGACACCTGGCTGGCCACTTGAGCTCTGGTTTGTCATTCCGAGAACTTATGTCTTTAACCCAGAATATATTTTTAATCAATAAAAACTGTTATATTTTTGACCTGAGGTTGCCAGGGTTATCATAACTGTAAGCTTGGTGGTCCTTTCTTGGAATGGTGGGAATATTTGATCTATATTATCATATTTACACCAGCTACATGTACCGGTATCAATAGTTGAAAAACTCACTCCATGTTATAAACACAGGGGAGAGATCATGAGAACAACCCGAAGATCACGGTGGCCAACGTGCTATGCACCAGTGTTCCCAATATTGGGACAAGACAGCACTGTTCAAGGATTAATGTGGGAAGCTGCCATTCTGCACAGAGGTGCACAGAATGTCAACATTACTGGTCAGTTAGTGAGCAGTACTGTTAGGGGGATACTGTTTGGGTTTTAGTTCATGTAGTTACTGCACAGTACCTTTACCGAAAGTTTGCCAGTGTAATGAATATTAAATTTTTGATATATCTGAGAATAAAACATCTTAGTCACAATAAAATTAAATAAGAAGATGATTAATTCGAGTCTTAAAGGAGTACTTACCTTATTTTTGAGTGTGACTATATATATCAGCAATCGTATTCCAAACCTTATTATATAAAAGTTATGTTGATAGAACGAGGAATAAAAGAAATATTGAATATTTTGCTGCCGCCACGGCATGCACTGGGCGCCGCCATTGCAGCGCTGCGTGACATTTTTAGATGAGCGAAAGTGAGTGTATACTCTTTTAAGCACGTCACAACGTCATGGATATTTAAGGTTGATCGTGTTGGTCATGCCGATCGATAATTCGCACGAAAAGGAACATAGTAAATTTGCAGACGTTCTAGTTAATTTTAGTAGTTCAAGTGTAATCATGAAATGTTTACGGAGTATCGTCGTTCATCTCAAATCAGTAGACAATTGCAGAGGATGCTCTTTTAGTCGCTATATAGCTGAAATATTGCTGAATGCGACGTTAAACCTAAATTCTCTCTCTCTCTCTCTCTTTTAGTTTACCGCTCTGCTTCGAATTTTGTCCAAACTGAATCGGGCGAGTCTCAGTTGAAAAACTTGGGATTAAATTCTTCAGTTTGCGGAGATAACCTAAACCAATTTCCTTTTAGGAATTACCCCCATGGGATTTGCCGCGCCAGTTTTATCCTCGAATTAAAACTTGGACCCAGAGTAATTCAAATGTCCGTAGTTGGAACGTCCCTGGATTAAGCGTTAGCCGTGACGTTGTCCTGAATTCTGACGTCATCAGTCACGTCATCCCACAAGCAACATGGCGGCGCCCACGTCAACCTCAAGGCAGAAACATTGCTTCATAAATTGTAATAAAAATAATAGGTTATCACCCGCAACGACAGTAAAATACTTGGTAATATTTCTTTAAGAGTCTAACCTTTGTAATAGGAACCTAGATAAAATAAGGTAAGTACTCCTTTAAGTGCAAAATAGTCTCCTGAATTTAAGGGAGTTACAGTTTCTCATTTCTCGGCTTTTAGAATCTGCATCACAAGAGTCCAGTGGCATATACGTTGCTTGATTTTTGGCAATTATAACCTCAGCCAATCGACTTCTGTGAGCTTTTTTTCTGATTTTAGCAAGTTCCAGTTCAGGGTTACAAGCAGATAGAGAAACTGATGGAACAAGGTACAGTGAACAGAACCACAGCCTCCACCAATATGAATGCTACCAGTAGTAGATCACATATGGTCATCACCATCAAATTTAACCAGGTATATCACATTGTTATGATCAAAATTAATCTGGTGTGTCACATGATTAACAAGAATTTGGTATGTCATATGATGGAAAGAATTTTGGAATGTCGCATTGTGGAAATCCATTTGGTATGTCACATGATAAATGATCAAAATCATTAATTTGGTAGGTCATCTGATGGAAAGAAGTCTGTAATGTTGTATGCTAATTTAGTATGTCACATGATGGAAAGAATTCTGGATGTCATATACTGGGAACTATTTTGCATGTCACATGATCAAATCTAATTTCGTAGGTTGTCTGATCAAAATTAATTTAGTATGTCGTCTGATGGAAAGAAGTCTGGAATGTCGTACGCTGTAAACTATTTTGTATGTCACATGATCAAATTTAATCTGGTAGGTCGTCTGATCGCAATTAATTTAGTTTGTCACATGATGGAAAGAAGTTTGGTATATAGTTTTATAATAAATAAATCTTGTATCCTGATAAATGCTCTGGGTTTGCCATGTGTTCATGATTACACTGTCAACCAGGTAGGTCACATTGTCAACCAGGTAGGTCACATTGTCATCAAAGTTAACTGGGTATACCACACAATTATCATATCCTTATAAACTGAATCTATATCAATTAAATATATAATAAAATTGTGTACATATCATCTATTGTCTCACCTGTAGGTATTTGAGAATGAAATGGGAGAGAGTACAACAAAGAGTAGTGAGATTAGCTTGGTGGATTTAGCAGGCAGCGAGAGGGCGGACTCCACTGGGGCGACTGGGGACAGACTTAAAGAGGGGTCGGCCATTAACCAGTCTCTCTCAACACTAGGCAATGTCATCAGGTCAGTGGCGCTGCTGAGATATTACCCAGAGTTCCCAGTATGCATTTTAAAGGATTTTTATCAATATTTTTTTTTCTCTGGAATATGTGTCGGAAGAGTTAATACTTAATTCAGAATATTTTTTTTTTTTTTTCCTTGTCCCCTGTTGGCGTATTTAAGCCTTTTTGGCAGCTCTATTTAGCTCCCAGTCAGATAGGCATATTTGTGGAATGAAAGCGAGGCCGCCAATCTGTGACGTCACAGATGCGAGAGCTCGCTAATGACAGGTAGCAATTTAGTATGAATTACATACTGGGAGAGATTTCTTTTAGTGGCATTTAGAAGTTGGGAAGTAGATAAATAAACAAATTGCTTATGGATAACAACTTCTAGTTTATTCGGGACGACGTTTTGACAGGGGCCGCGGAGCCGGGGGGGCTGGGGGGGCTTCAGCCCCCCCACTTTTCGGAGCTGTAATGTTATAAGCCCTATCTAGGGGCGACTTCAGCCCCCCCACTTTATGGTCGAGATAGGCGTCAGCCCCCCCACTTTTGAATATGCTCCGCGGCGCCTGTTTGATACAGGTATCGTTCTCAAGTCAATGACATCAATAAATAGATAAGCAGTATATATTCATCCCCAGCGCGTATGACCTACTGATCCAGGAACCACACCGTGCCTTGAAGCCCACCTTGTTAATTACTCCAGCCATCTCCACAAGCCTAATCCTGTCATATCAAATATTTCTCACCTAGTATAATACTATTGTTATCATACTGTTGACATTTACTCAAAGAACTGTATATATACTGCTTCTTCACAATTCGACTCGAGAATTTCTACCGCCTAATAAATAGCAGTGTAAATTGACTCCAAAATGCCGTATTATGCCGCAATAATACAATAAAATATACACCCGTTGTGCGAGCAATCCCCCCTCGCAAATCCACAGCTTAATATATAGCTCAGACAGCTGCCCGCAGGAGATGGTCGCCTGTCTGACGTCATAAGGTCACGTGACGCCTAAGCTCATTAACGGGTTAACTGGTAGAAATTGAACTACAAGTCTTTAATTAAAAAGGCTTAAATACGCCCACAGGGGACAAGGAAATTTTTTTTTTTTAAATTTCTTAGTTAAGTACTAACTCTTCTGACACATATTCCAGAGAAAAAAAAATATTGATAAAAATCCTTTAAGGTCATGTCGTAGCACACATTCACTATTTGTGCACCGCAGGTCATGGTAAGAATAAGCCTCAGCTCCTCAGAGAGCTTGTCGTAAGAGGCGACTGAGGCACCCATGGGGTTCCCAGATGTGAAAAGGAATAGGACCCCACCCGTGTGGTTCCCAGGTGTGAAAAGGAATAGGACCCAATGATGTGAAATATATGACTGAAATATAGTTGAAAGCGACGTTAAATCATATTCACTCACTCACTCACTCACTATTTGTGTCGTACTGAAAAAAAGTTCACATGGTCATTTGAACATCTATTGTAAGGTTACAACAGTTGTAACAGTTTGAATCAGTTATTGAAACCAGAAACTGGTCTGTTGGGTTAGGAGATTCATCTCATCCAAATCATTCGTTAATTCAATTTTAAAATACCGTAAACTGGGGTGTATTCAGACGGATTTGAAGGTTTTTCTCATCCACACATTTCATTTTTCTACAGAATGTAATAATATCCGGCTCAGATATTTAATGACGTTCCACGTATAAGCTCTTTAAAGTTGGTCTATATTGGATAAGTATTGATTAAGCTAATTAAGTCTAAAAATCGTCGGAATTCACCACAGGTGATGGGGTCAATTCGGATAAGCACTAATTCTGCGACGTCGGGTGAAAACATGCCTTCTGTGAGGCGTATTCGGTTACCCAGGCGCTAAATAAAACTGCTAGAGCCATTTTCGACTCATTCTCGGGGATTCCATTTCGAAAAATGAGCTTAAGGGAGATAACTCTTGGTATCATGAAATATTATGAGCTTCAATTTGGTATGTGGATTCACGATTTCATTAAATTCGTGTTTTTTTCTAGCATATCTGATATCAACATTTTCCATGTAACAAATCGGAATGGACACCACAGAAATATCTTCATCGGTTATTTTTAGCGTGTCCGAATTCACCCTGCTCCCCCGCAAAAATTCCAGCCAAAGATACATACTGAACATTTCTCGAAAAAATATGCTTGTTTTATTTTATTTTTTACCTCCATTATCTCGCCAATTAGTATGTGTTTGGGAAAATATCCGCCAATATTTGACCAGGGCTTTGAACTTTCGTGACCAGTAGAAGTTTTGCAAAAAATTGAAATAAATGAAAAATAGTGTACAGAGTTTTCAAACTCCCAGACAAAAACTTCTGGTGGCTAAGATGATTATCTCAATGTCGTTTGATAACCTACCTGTGAGAAAAGAAAATAATAGAAGCAAACAAGAGCCCAAGGTGCTTCAATATACACCCATATATCTGGAATTACATTGGTCCAAATTTCAAGGTTGTTTATAGCCTTGATTCCAATTGGTAGCTAGCAATCCAGAGAAAGGTCTACAATTTTGTGCTTCTGAGAATGTAACATGTATCACATCTAAAATTGAATGATAAACTAAAATGAGAAACTAGGTGACCTTGGAGTAAGAACCGAGAGCTCACATATCCCACAATGAAATCGACAATAGTCAAACACAAGAAAATATAGTTTTCCTGCAAATGGATTTCTTCCAGACGAGAGAATTTTTCATGAAAGAAGAAAATGATGAAGTAAACCTTTGTTCTTGAGTTGATAAACGGGTATGAAGTTCATAAAGGACCCCTCTCCCCATTAAATTAGTAAATGTATGGTTTTTATTTCACAACAGTAGCTAAATGTAGTTGTTTCAAACACGGGAGACAACTCCACAGGACAAATGCCATATACAAGTAGGGCAGAGAACTCTGAATATTCCAACCTAACACATATAGTCAGCTAAACTTGATTCAGTTTTGGGGGACTGTGACCTTGACCTTTGACAAATTGATGTATGGCTCCTCTTCGTCAAGCGAGTAAGGTATTTGATACCATTCCATACCTTGAAACTAGAGATATCGCATGGACAACAAATGTTAATGGATGAAAGAATGCAACATCGCATTACATGACCTCATCTTCGACAGGCATATGAAAATGTGACTTAATGATTTCCTGAGTTTGGGGTCACAGTGATCTTGACCTTTGACCTTGACCTAAATTTTGGTACACGACACATCGTCTTCCATCAATGTATCAATGGGCACAAAAACAATCATGATTTTTATGAATTTCATGATTTTGGGGGTCACAGTGACCTTGACGTATGGCCTTGACCTACATTTTGGTACGTGCCACTTCATGTTCACCTAATGTATCTACTGACACAAAAAAAAGTAATTTTCAAAGATTTGATTCTGGAGTCACAGTGACCTGGACTATTGACCTTGACCTAAGTTTTGGTACATGACAAACCATCTCCCCGTAATTTCTCAATGGACACAAAAAATCATGATTTTTAACAATTTCACGATTTTGGGGTCACAGTGACCTTGAACTTTGACCTTGACCTACATATTGGTATGTAACACATTGTGTCCCCCTAATGTATCTACTGACACAAAAAAAATGTTATTTTTAATTTCCTGATTTTGGGGTCACATTGACCTTTGACCTCGACCTAATTTTTGGTATGCGACACTTCATTTCCCCCTATTGAATCCACTGACCAAAAATTAATAATTTTTAATGATTTCCTGATTTTTAGGTCACACTGACCTTTGACCTTGATTCTGGTGTCACAGTGATCTTGACTATTGACCTGGATCTAAATTTTGGTACATGACAAAACGGCCACCTGTAATTTCTCAATAGATTAAAAAAAATCATGATTTTTAACAATTTTCTGATTTTGGGGTCACAGTGACCTTTGACCATCGACCTTGACCTATATTTGGGTATGCGACACTTCATTTCCCCCTATTGAATCCACTCACAAAAAATTAGAAATTTTTAATGATTTCCTGATTTTTCGGTCACATTGACCTTTGACCTCTGATCTCGACCTACATTTGGTATGCAACACATGGTTCTCCTCTAGGGCATCCACTCACCAAAAATTAGAACTGTAGATAGAAAACTGTCAATGATTTCCTGATTTTAGGTAACAGTGACCTTTGACCTCTGACCTCGATCTCAATTTTGGTACGCGACACATCGTCTGCACCTAGCGTATCCATTCACAAAATATTGCAACTGTGGATAGAAAACGTTCGCATATATAGACCGGACACAAACACTTCAGTGATTTCCTGTTTTTTAGGCCAGTGACCTTTGACCTCTGACCTTGACCTTCATTTTGGAACGCGACACATCGTCTCCCCGTAGGGTATCCACTCACCAAAAATTAGAAGTGAGATAGAAAACTGTCAATGATCAATGATTTCAGGCAACAGTGACCTTTGACCTCTGACCTCGACCTCAATTTTGGTATGCGACACATCGTCTCCACCTAGCGTATCCATTGACAAATAATTGCAACTGTGGATAGAAAACATTCACAGATATAGACCGGACACAAACACTTCAGTGATTTCCTGTTTTTTAGGCCAGTGACCTTTGACCTCAGACCTTGACCTTCATTTTGATACGTGACACATCGTCTCCCCATAGGGTATCCACTCACCAAAAATTAGAACTGTAGATAGAAAACTGTCACTGATCAATGATTTCCTGATTTTAGGCAACAGTGACCTTTGACCTCTGACCTCTGACCACGACCTCAATTTTGGTACGCGACACATCGTCTCCACCTAGCGTATTCATTCACAAAAAATTGCAACTGTGGATAGAAAACGTTCACAGATATAGACCGGACACAAACACTTCAGTGATTTCCTGTTTTTTAGGCCAGTGACCTTTGACCTTGACCTTCATTTTGGTACGCGACACATCGCCTCCCCATATGGTATCCACTCACCAAAAATTAGAACTGTAGATGGAAAACTGTCCCAGATATAGACTGGACACGAGGGACGAACAGACGGACGGACAGACAGACAGACACACGGACGGAAACCGCCATCACATAATACATCCGCCTTTTGGCGGGCGTATAAAAAACATGTAAAAAATGAACTTTTGTACTTTTCTTGGTCTTTTGTCCGAATTCACCCCACTGTCCGAATACACCCCAATTTACGGTATTGTAAAAGTGACTTTTCATCATTTCAAAACTGCTGATCTCAATTTTCAAGTCTAAAATGTATGAGCCTTGTAAATTTATGTAAATTAGCAGAAACATTTTTTTCTGTCTGCATTATCATGTGCAATTTTCAAAAAACAGCAAGAAAAGAAATTCAAAATGTTCTCATAAACTAGATATTTTAATTTTTCATTAGGGTATAGAAAACACATGTGGTTTTCAAAGTTTTGGCCTATTTCACTGTGTACATGGTATATATTTATCATTGTACCTCGCCTGGAACTCCACGATTGACTGGATGATTCAAATCAGCCAATAAAAACACAGGATTTCATTTTGAAAATTCCAATGCATCTGTCAAGTGTTTCAAAACTAAGCAAAAATGTTTTACAAAACTTTATTATGTTCTCAGCCCTGTAACAATTATTACTTTTAAATTTCAGTGCTCTGGCTGACCTGGCAGTGGGGAAGAAGAAAGTGATTGTGCCATATCGTGACTCTGCTCTGACCAAACTATTACAGTCAGCTCTGGGAGGGAACAGTCGCACTATCATGGTATAAACAATGAATCACCTGGTGTTAAAGATGAAATTCAAAGGTTTTCATATCTTCCTTTTACTTATCTATCTACCTAGTACAA
Source organism: Hanleya hanleyi (assembly GCA_036873755.1). NCBI lineage: Eukaryota > Metazoa > Mollusca > Polyplacophora > Lepidopleurida > Hanleyidae > Hanleya > Hanleya hanleyi. The sequence continues at coordinate 18,244 of JAVTVY010000892.1, forward strand.
TCCGTGGCGTGTCCGACTCCTCCTACTCCTCCTCCGCTTTACTCACTGCACAGCGGGTCGCATAATTGTGGCGTGGGATAGGGTGGGCGAGAGACCTGGGGTTTTCACTACCTGAGATTCCATGGGCCAGGCTTGCACCCTACAGTAGAATGGGTGGACTGCGCATGCACGATGAGTAGTGCGCGATGAGTAGTATAGAAAGGGCACGCGATCTCCCTAGTATTCTTAATGGGCTAGTTGATGATGGAAATAACAGCCTATCAGTTTTATTTGAAGTCTTTTGTTTTAGAAAAGTGCTCCACAGTTGGTGTCTCAAGCTCAGACAATTTCAGAATGAAATCTGTATTGCTTACCTGCCCTTGATTAATGCTTGTTTGTGACATCACACCAACCACCTGGCCTGACATCACTCACTCACTCACATTCAGTGTGCAGGTGGCTGGTCTGATGTGACGTCACAATCAACGGAAGATAAAGGCCCATTCTCACGATGCGATTTGTAGTAACAACTCGGTGGGGGAATCCCCCGATTTGTAGCATGCAACTAATCGCATGAAATAGGACCTGCCCAATTTCATACGACTTGTAGCATGCGACTAAAATCGCACGAGTGTTCTCACGATGCAACTGAGTTGTATGCTACAAGTTATTACTACAAATCGCACCGTGAGAATGGGCCTTAAGCGATGTGGTTTACAAATCTGAATTCAGCTGGGCTTGAAGTACAAACTTTTTAAAAGCTTTCAGGAGACAAAAACTTCAAATTAATGAAGGTAGATCAATATTTCCTATCATTATTCAACCTATAAAAAAGATGAAAAGAAGAATCTAAAAACCTTTGTATTCATCTTTAATCTAAATAACCAATAAAGGTACATACAATAATAACATTAGACTTGTGGTAGTTAATAAATTCTAAAAAGGCTGCTTCCTGAATTCATGAATACACCATACATGTAATTTTTAACTAATTCCAGTTAAGTTCCCTTAAAACAAAAGATGTTTAAACTGCTGAAGTGTGATTATTATAAGTATTTTTATCTCGCCTTACGAAGTAAAGGGGAGATATTGTGATGGGGGGAAAAAGGATGTCGGTGTCGGTGTCTCCTGCCTGGAAATATAAGGTTTTTGGTTTAGCAAATTACAAAAAAATGTAGAAAAATTAGAAAAAATATTTAAAAAATATGGGGGGGTGGGTATGCCACCTGGGGGTACTACCCCTGGGGTGCTCCAATGTTAAAATCCCTATGATAGAGTTTTGCGTTTAGCTGAAGTGCACATGTACATCTGTACTTAGAAAGTTTGTTGCAGTTGTCAGCTGTCATTGGATGATTATGAAACTTGGTACACATGTTTCTTATGATTAGAGGATGTACCTGTGCTATTTTTGAGAAGAAATATTAATTTTTCTCCAAATTATGGCAAATGAAGAGTTTTCTGTTTAGGTAAATTGTACATGTAGACCTCTACATGTATACATCTACATGGTAACGGCTGTAGAAAGCTTTAGCTCATCATCTACATGTATAAGTTTGCTGCAGTTGTCAGCTGTCATTGAATGATTATGAAATTGGTACACATGTTTCTTATGATTAGAGGATGTACCTGTGCTATTTTTGAGATGAAATATTAATTTTTCTCCAAATTATGGCAAATGATAGAGTTTTGCGTTTAGCTGAAGTGCACATGTACATCTGTACACCACAGTTTGCTGCAGTTGTCAGCTGTCATTGAATGATTATGAAACTTGGTACACATGTTTCTTATGATTAGAGGATGTACCTGTGCTATTTAGGAGATGAAATATTAATTTTTGTTCAAATTTTGAGGGGTTTTGTCTAAGTAATCTGCCAATAATAATGTACATGTATATACATGTACACCTGTACATGGAAAGTTTTCTGAAGCTGTCAGCTTTCATTGGATGAGTTTGACACTTGCTACCCAAGTTCAATGTGATTCGAGGATGTGCATGTGCTATTTAAGAAATATGACATTAAATATGAATTTTTGTCCTAATTATTGCAGTTTAGACTTTGTACCTTTCCATTGATAAGGTTTTTGTTGAGCAAAAATTTACATATAGATCTGTACATGGAAAGTTTGTTGAACCTTTCGTGGGATGATTATAAAACTTGGTGGACATGTTTCACGTTTTCCTAGGTCACAGCTCTCCCGCAGTAATCCCACACGGGACTGACCTACCCAGCTGTATTCCCAAATGGCATTGGCCTATCCAGCAGTAATGCCACATGGGACTGACCTATCCAGCAGTAATCCCAGACCGAACTGGTCTATCCAGCAGTAATCCCATTTGGGACTGGCCTATCCAGCAGTAATCTCACACAGGACTGACCTATCCAGCAGTAATCCCAAATGGCACTGGCCTATCCAGCACTAATGCACACGGGACTGACCTATCCAGCAGTAATCCCAGACCGGACTGGCCTATCCAGCAGTAATCCCACATGGGACTGGCCTATCCAGCAGTAATTCCACACGGGACTGGCCTATGCAGCAGTAATCTCACATGGGACTGACCTATCCAGAAGTAATGTGACACTGGACTGCAATATGCAGCAGTAATCCCACATGGCGCTGACCTATCCAGCCATAATTCTACATGGGACTGATCTATCCCACTCTAATCCCACACAGGTTTATCCTATCCAGCAGTAGTCCCACATGGGACTGGCCTCCCCAGCCGTAATCCCACACAGGACTGCCGTATGCAGCAGTAAATCCACACTGGACTGCCTATGCAGCAGTAATTCCACACGGGACTGTCCTATCCAGCATTAATCCCATACGAGACTCATCTATCCAGCAGTAATCCCAGACAGGACTGGCCTATCCAGCAGTAATCCCACTTGGGACTGGTCTATCCATCAGTAATAACAACTGGGACTGGTCCACCCAGCAGTAATCCTACACAGGACTGGCCTATCCAGCAGTAATCTCACATGGGACTGACCTGTCCAGCAGTAATCTCAAACTGGACTGCCCTATGCACCAGTAATCCGACGACACTGACCTATCCGTCCTACATGGGATTAACTTATATGCCAGTAATCCCACATGGGACTGATGTTATTGTCTGTACCAGATAATCTATTCCAGACATTATTGTCCGTACCACATCACCTATTCCAGACGTTATTGTTTGCTCTACATGTATGCTTTCGATACTGCTGCACCTTCGGCGGATGACCCTGCAAGGCGAGATGTTGGGGTTCTCAGAACGCTTGTTTTTCATGGAATGAACTTGTGTAGCCGTTGCTCATAGCAAGAATTGTATGCTCCGTTTTGTCAGATTGCAGCATTAAGTCCAGCAGACATCAACTATGATGAGACCTTATCTACCCTGAGATATGCAGACAGGTGAGACTGAATTCAAATTATCTTATCTACCCTGAGGTATGCAGAAAGGTGAGACTGAATTCAAATTAGTTTATGTACCTGAGATATGCAGACAGGTGAGACTGAATTCAAATTAGTTTATCTACCCTGAGGTATGCAGAAAGATGAGACTGAATTCAAATTAGTTTATGTACCTGAGATATGCAGACAGGTGAGACTGAATTCAAATTATTTTATGTACCCGAGATATGCAGACAAGTGAGACTGAATTCAAATCATTTTTCACCAATAAATACTTGTAATTAACTGCTGGTTCTGGTGGGAAATGTAAATTTTTCAGTCTTTTTCAAGAGAGGGAAAAGAGAGGAATATTATTTCCATAATTTCAAATCCACTCTTTCCTAAATACAAATGTCCAGTCCCTGGGTGATACCATGTGTTCCCTTACTCCCCCCCGCCCAAATGTCCAGTCCCTGGGTGATACCATGTGTTCCCTTACTCCCCCCGCCCTCCTGAATACTACATGGTGCTCCATTATTAACACTGTATTTCTTCAATGCATTGTGTCTTAGATTTTGGGTTAAAATAGCATACGCACAACAACATTTAGTTATCGGATGTTTGAATTTAAATATGTACTCATATTTTTTCCAGAGCCAAGAAAATTCAGAACAAAGCCGTTATTAACGAGAGTCCGACAGACCGGTTAATTAGGGAACTGAAGGAAGAAAATGCTCGTCTAATGTCCATGCTTGGGGGAGGTCAGAAGAGAGGAGGCAAAATGGGAGCTGAAGCTTCAGCAGGTCAGTTGGTTTTGTTAATGCTGTTATGAATATGAAGACCTCTGTGGATGACACAATGATGGGTTGAAGCTTTCAACTGGACAGACAGAAATTATTACAGCCAATCAGTGAACCTTTACAGAAACACAGTGATTGACTGAATGTTCAAGAGCCAATGAAAACACAAGACATGTTTTTGAAAAGTTGAAATGACCAATCAAATGTTTCCAAACTGGAAGCTATCCCATGATGCACTGGATTATCTGTACAATCCATATAAGCTGTTACAATATTCAGCGCTATATAAATACTGTGCGAATGTTAAACTACATTTGTTAGCCAATCAGGTGGCTGTCTGAGAGCAACGTTAACATTTTAAAATAATGTCCCTTGTAATTTTTACACAAATGGGCACATGGACCATTTGTAAAAAATATAGCGAAACAGTATCCAAATAAGGTATCATGCCCAGACATGGTCCCCGATAAACATTCTTCTTCAGAAAGTCCAGAGGATTGCTCTTGCGAAAAAAGTCTGGTTTTTGTCGGGCTACTGGAAATATCAAAAGACTGTCTTGAGTAAAGATTCTAAATATCTGTGAACCAAATGCTCATCAATGTTAAATTGAAGAGGCAGAATTGTTGTGATTGGCTTATTATATGGAATCTCGGAGAATACGGCAAACAACTCGCATGAATTTTCCATAGCAATAAACTAAATTGCATTTCCCTGACATAACATCTGGGTTTACCTAGAATGCTACAATATTATACCAGTACATTGGAGCTTGGATCCAGGAGCACATAGCTATCAGGGAAAGGAAGCTGAGTGAATGTCATCTGCTGCCCCCTATCCGATTGCAGTTGATATTATTCTTGTCTGGCCTGGAAATATTGAGCATATATGTGTGACAGGAAAATTGGCTGGTAGTTCTTTGTGCAGATTGGAAGTGGCATGGGATGAGACTCATAATTCTTACATGATCGGAAAGGCCCAGACAGTTTTCCGTATTTTTAAGGGTATTGTCGTCGTCTGTCCGTCTGTCTGTCCGTCTGTCCGTCCATCTTTCTTGTGAACACGATATCTCAAGAAGAATTATAGCCAGGCATTGTAAATTCATACCACAAATGTATCGGGTGAAGGTTCAGAAGCCTATTAAAAAGGACTGACCTTGACCTATTTTATCAAGGTCAAATCAGAGTATTTGCTATATTTTTTGATGGATTGAAGCTAGGATCTCCAAATTCATATTACTTATGCAACTGGTGATTGACTAGAAGCCTACCCCAGTTAACCCTTTCACCGATTATTTCCCCTGACAAAAGTGACCTGCTGACGATCAATTCCCTGAGAACTGTTAAAATTTGTATATGTTGTCTTTGGAATGTTAGAAAACGTGTTTGCGTCTGAGATTTGTAGAAAAACATAGGGACCCCGTCTCCACAATGAACACTCCGGTGTTATTTGCTCCAGTTTTATAGCAAAATAAATAAAATAGCATACAAAATTAGGTTTTACTTCAAGAGAATGCGCTTTCCCCGGCTTTCTCGACTTGAAAACGTCAAAATTCAACGGAGAAATCGTCTTTTTTCGATCGCATTTGACAGTGTTTATCTTGAGTTGTACTCGGCCATTTGCAATGTTTGACCTCTCATTGGAAAGTGTGGGCTTTCCCCTTTCTGTACATCACATGACCTGGGACGGATGGCAAAAATAAAACGGAGGATACGATTGGATTGAAAATGATGTAATTCCATTTTTCCAGCCACTGTCTACGCGCTTCTTATCTGTTGGCGGATGGAGGTCACGTGGGCGAAATTACGCATACCTATTGGCTCGTCGTCCGAAGGCGGCAACCATCTTCGGCGAAATAGAAAGTTGGTTGTCAAACTTTGTGGATCAAGACTCGTAAAAATATGGAAATAAACTTTGCCGGTTGTCGTTGGCAGTTTTAATCGTCTGGGGAATATTCACCATGCTTTACCAGTCGTGTAACATCAAAAATACAGGAGTTAGGATGAGGTTTTCGATGATTTTTAGCTCATCTGGGCCGAAGGCCCGATGGGCTTATGTCATGGCCTGATTGTCCGTCGTCCGTCGTGCGTCGTCCGTCGTGCGTAAACATCTTCTTCTCTGAAACCGCTTGGCCGATTAAGCTGAAACTTGGCATGCATGTTCCCCCCAATGAGTACACCAGAATTTGTTCATGCCGTGTTGATACGATTTTAAATATGGCCGCCATGGCGGCTATCTTGAATTTGCCATTAAAACATTGTTATCGCGATTTCTCAGGAACTACTGCATAGATCTTTCTCAAATTTGGTACACAGGTTCCCCTTGGGGTCTAGTTGTGCAAGATACCTGTTGTGGTCTGATTCACAAATCCAATATGGCCACCAGGTGGCCTTCTTGGATTTCCCCATGAAACATTGTTATTGCAATTTCTCAGGAACTACTTTGTGGATCTTCCTCAAATTTGGTACACAGGTTCCCCTTGGGGTCTAGTTGTGCAAGATACCTTTTCTGCTCTGATTCGAACATCCAATATGGCCACCAGGCGGCCATCTTGGATTTCGAGATGAAACATTGTTATCTCGATTTCTCAGTAAGTACTGCATGGATCTTTCTCAAATTTGGTACTGAGGTTCCCCTTGGGGTCTAGTTGTGCAAGATACAATTTGTGGTCTGATTGAAAAATCCAATATGGCCACAAGGCGGCCATCTTGAATTTGCCAGTGAAATCTTGTCATCATTATTTTTCGTTAACTACTGCATGGATCTTTCTCAAATTTGGTACACAGGTTCCTCTTGGGGGTCTAGTTGTGCAAGATACCTTTTCTGCTCTGATTCGAACATCCAATATGGCCACCAGGCGGCCATCTTGGATTTCCCTATGAAACTTCGTTATCATGATTTATCAGGAAGAACCGCATGGATCTTTCTCAAATTTGATACACAGGTTCCCCTTGGGGTCTAGTTGCGCAAGATACAATTTGCGGTCTGATTGAAAAATCCAATATGACCACCAGGCGGCCATCTTGGATTTCCAGATGAAACATTATCGCGATTTCTCAGGAACTACTGCATGGATCGTTCTCAAATTTGGTACAGAGGTTCCCCTTGGGGTCTAGTTGCGCAAGATACAATTTGTAGTCTGATTGAAAAATCCAATATGGCCACCAGGCGGCCATCTTGGATTTCCAGATGAAACATTGTTTTCGTGATTTCTCAGGAACTACTGCATGGATCTTTCTCAAATTTGGTACAGAGGTTGCCCTGTGCAGGATACCATATATGGTCTGATTGAAAAATCCAATATGGCCACCAGGTGGCCATCTTGGATTTCCCCATGAAATTTTTGTTATCGTAAATTCTTAGGATATTACTGCATGGATGTTGATACACAGGTTCCCCTCGTGGTCCAGTTGTGCAAGATACCTTTTTTTGGTTCATTTCGAAAATCCAATATTGCCGCATCTTGAATTTCCCATGAAACTTTATCATAAAATCTCAGGAAATAACTGCATGGATCATTTTATAGTGTTCAGGGGGGACAACACAAGTTAGAAACTCATCTATTGCAGTTCTTTAGTAAAAATTTCTCACAGCTACTTTCTCCAGTTACAGACAGATGACCTACAGTGCCGTGGCACTATCTTTTACATCTTCGCAGACAGATGGGGGTATGTCTTGGTTAGGCCATACCTCACCAGAGATTACTTTCATTGGAAAAACGTCCTGTTACATGTCATTGCCATCGTAACAACCCAGTCGCACATATTTCGTACTCGACATGTCTCCCCCTGGTGCATATACCCACAAAATATTGGAATCGTAGGTTAAAAACTGTCCAATGTACTGTCCGGACACGAAGTGGACAGACGGACGAGCGACTGCAATCACATAATAAAAATTGGTTCTGGTTATTGCTTATACAGCTTTACTGACAATCACACATTATATTTTGGTATAATTGCCTTTATTCCATAACCTCCAGTTACAATCATGAATTTGCAGCTTGACCTCCTGTGAAATCGACTATGTTGCCATTTTGTTCAGGGGAGACAACGCAAGTTAGAAACTCATCTATTGCAGTTCTTCAGTAAAAATTTCTCGCAGCCACTTTCTCCAGTTATAGCCAGATGAGCGCTACAGTGCCGTGGCACTATCTTTTTCATTTCTGCGGCTTGCTGCCGAGAGGCCCGTCAACGCATTTTTCGCTCCGATTTTTTTCGTTCAACATCTAATTTTGCTTTATTTCTTTTGCGGAACAAACAAACAATTTCGAGAATCAAATTGATCAAGGTTTTGACTTTCCAGAAGTATACAGTGTTTGATAGATTTCCGTTAAAACGAATGCAAAAAAATAAAAGTGCTGTACCCATCGTGATGGCCAACAGGTTTAAAGCTAACCCGGTCAACCGGGGATGGTCGTACGGGTGGCACTCTCGTTATCCCCGTACACCGGGTTTAATCGGTGAAAGGATTAACTGACCTTGTCCTATTTTTTATAGGTCATATACTGTTTATTATAATATAAAATGAAGAAATAAAGCTAGGCTTTCCAAATTAATACTATGTATACATCTGGCGAAGGTCCAGAGGTGTAGTGAAGATGACTGACCTTGACCTATTTTATCAAGGTCAAATTACAGTATTTGCTATATTTTTTGAAGGATTGAAGCTAGGGTCTCCAAATTCATATTACTTATGCAACTGGTGATTGACTAGAAGCCTATCCCAGTTGACTGACCTTGACCTATTTTTTTCAAGGTCATATTCTGTTTATTATGGTGTAACATGAAGAAATATATCTAGGCTTTCCAAATTGATACTATGTATACATCTGGCAAAGGTCCAGAGGTGTACTGAAGATGACTGACCTTGACCTGTTTTATCAAGGTCAAATTTTAGTATTTGCTATATTTTTTGAAGGATTAAAGCTAGGGTCTCCAAATTCATATTATGTATGCAACTCGTGATTGACTAGAAGCCTATCCCAGTTGACTGACCTTGACGTATCTTTTAACGGTCATATACTGTTTATTATGATATAACATGAAGAAATAAAGCTAGGCTTTCCACATTAATACTATGTATACATCTGGCAAAGGTCCAGAGGTGTACTGAAGATGACTGACCTTGACCTATTTTATCAAGGTCAAATTTTAGTATTTCTAAAAAAATTTAAGGATTGAAGCTAGGGTCTCTAAATTCATTAGTTATGCAACTGGTGATTGACTAGAAGCCTATCCCAGTTAACTGACCTTGACCTATTTTTTCAAGGTGATATGCTGTTTATTATGGCCTAACATGAAATATATCTAGGCTTTCCAATTTAATACTATGTGTACATCTGGCAAAGGTCGATAGGTGTACTGAAGATGACTGCATGACCTTGACCTACTTTATCAAGGTCAAATTTGAGTATTTGCTATATTTTTTGAAGGATTAAAGCTAGGTCTCCAAATTCATATTATGTGTGCAACCCGTGATTGACTACAAGCCTATCCCAGTTGACTGACCTTGACCTATTTATATATACTGTTTATTATGATATAACATTGAGAAATAAAGCTAGGCTTTCCAAATTAATACTATGTGTACATCTGTACACCTTGACCTATTTTATCCAAGTGAGATTCTATTTAGTACAATATTCCATGAAAGATTTACATTGTCCAAATTTATACCACTTATGGCTGGACCTGAAGTCTATTGAAGAATATTACTGACCTTGACCTATTTTTAAAAGGTCAAATTCTATATGTTAAGTCTAAGGTCTCCAAATTCCTGTTCCTTATGCAATTAAATTAGAATTAACTTGAAATTGTTTGAAGATGACTGACCTTGATCTATATTTCCAAGATAAAATTACTTTATTTGGTTATAAGCTTTTTAGAAGAGCATATTTAGAGCTAAGAATTCGGTCGATCATGCTCTACCAGAATCTCAGGCCTTGGCAAAAGCGAACTACAGCCAACCCTACTAGATCACATTTTTGTTAATCTAGTTCTAAAAATACACTGATGATATTATACAATGCATGAGTGAGTGATTGAGTGAATATGATTTAACGTCGCTTTCAACTATATTTCAGTCATATCACGATGTTAGGTCCTATTCCTTTTCACACCCGGGAACCCCACGGGTGCCTCAGTTAGTCGCCTTTTATGACAAGCTCTCTGAGGAGCTGAGGCATATTCTTACCATGACCTGCGGTGTGCACAACGACATCCCAGGTCAATCCCCGGAAGCCCCACGGGGCTACAATGCATGATTGCTGGGTGTAAACAATAACTGATAGCCGAGGGGTATAGAAGCCCAATGGGCTATTTTTATTTTTGATATCCGTATCACTCTGATGTAATAGAATCTCTCTGTTACATTCCATTGCTTCAGATCAACAATTACAGGTGGAAGGTGAGTTATAACTCCATGTCATAACATCATGTGTAATCGTAGTATTTACCAAATTTTGTCCGTGGATTATTGACTTATTTGCACGGTTTTGCTGAAGTTGCACTTTTTGTTTCTCACCTCCAGGTTTGGTGATGGTTTTGCACATATGCTCATTCGATTTAGTGACATACTTTTGGTAACTTGTTAACTGCATGAGTTAAATGTTGTCATTTTTTGGAGTGTCTGTCTGTATCTCCATTAACAATTCATGTCTTTTCAGTACCGGTATGATCTTTGTCAATTTTTAAATCGTTGAGTGTTCTTAATTCTAATTCGAATACATATTCTGGAAAATCTGTGTTTAACTCACTCCTATATTGCATGATCTGCATGGTTTCCAAGACAATCTTGTATAAATCAATCCATGAAATCCACAAGATGGACCCGTATATCAAATATCTTGAACATGTTTCGATTTGATGAACAATGCCTGATGAAAACTGCTGGTATCAGGAAAATCACAACATAATGTTATAGTCGTAAATAGTATGTTAAACCCTCAATTCTAATTACTCCATTTCAGCTCAAATTATCCCGCATAAATTCATCATTTATCAATTTCAGTTCAGATTTCAGTTGATGAAAGCCTTATCAAATATCTAATATATTCACACCATTTTCTATGGATTTCTATGCCCTTCGTGTTTGTAGAGCTACAGAAAATGCTGGAAGAAAATGAGAGAAAAATGCAGGACATGGAATTATCCTGGGAACAGAGATTAGAACAAGCCAGGTAAACACCCAACACTTCCCAGTGCCAAGCAAAAGTACAGGCTTTAATTGATGGAAATATCTCTTAAAAAAAAAAAAAAAATTATTCAGAACAATATCCGATGATCCATACAGCTATCCAAAACATGTTATAAACAGTAGTATATTCTCAAAGATGTTTTTGACTTAAATTTAGACCTATAATAATACTGCCCCTAGCTCTGCTTCTTGAAGACATACACACTGTATTGTGGCACAAGACTAGACTGCAAGATGGTACGTACGACATGAGCTATTCAGTCGAGAAGTGACTGGAGACGAAAACCAAGGCAGAAATCTACAAAATTGGTCAAACTTGTCACGTGGCAATGGATATATATGTTGGCGGGAAACATAGCAGCGAACAATGCTAGTGAAAATCATATATTTATTTTTTGCTATTTTGCCGAAATTTACATATGGTTTCCCTATTGCAGGTCAGAAATCGGATAAGAATGACTCGCTTGTTCATGACAGCTACACTCTTATACAATGACAAATTTGCTTAGCTAATGATCATCTTGATTTGGATCTGGTGGTCACATACGACGTACGAGTCATAAAAAAAGCAGAGCTTATGGTGGTAGTATCATGTTTTTTTTACAACAGCAAACTTTGGTGTGATATTCAGTTTAACATGAGAATATTGATTACAGACGAGAATGGGAGAAGACTGCTGGCTCAGAAGAGATGAGACAGTGGGAAGTTCATCCCTATATAACTAACGTCAATGAAGATCCTATGTTGTCAGGGGTCATCAAACTCTGCTTCACTCAGCGTAAGTTAAGTCTGACAGCAATTTCTATACCAGATGGTGTATTAGATGTGTGAGATGCGTATTTTGATGTGATTGGGTATTATGTCAATATGTACAATGCTCAAAGGGAATCGACAATGAAGGCAAAACTTTTCAAAAGTAAATATTTTATATTTTTCTTTGGGGGTAATCCAGATGAAAAAGGGGCTAGAAAAACTCTGGCATGGCTATAGCTTATGACATGTACCAGTGTGTGATATTGTATCAGTTTGTTCTCATTCTCACTATCCTGGCTCTTTTCTGGTTTCTGGAGCCAGTATTAGCTCAAGATTGGGCTAAGAAGGTGCTGTATCAATACCTTTACCAGTACCTGATAAATATAACCATCTCCTGGCTGGTTCACTCTAAACACTGTTCATTATCACCACTCCAACTTGGTGAGCAGATGTTGAGATCTGCATAACAATTGAGATGTGAGAAAGGAGATTTCATTGGCCCAAAATGATCTTTGAGGGTGGTATCGTGGGTGTCTAGTCATGTTTCACTGAACATAAAATGAAAATTTGATGCACCACTGATGAAATAAAGAAGCCATTTCTTGTTTAATGAACATTTATTTTGGTTTGTACAGTTTAGCCTCCCTATAAGATTCTATGGTGTCCCCAATATTAACAAATGCATAGTATTTCAACCCTTTTATAAGGCTGAAAATCTATAAGGCTGTTCAAATTTGGTCCCCCAATAACAGCACTGGCATTATTGAGAGGTTAGAGTGTGGTAAACATGGGACTTCAAGAAAGACAAAACAATCTTTTTCAGACCCGGCCAACATCATGCAGATATCTTCTGTGGAAATAAAAATCTCACAAAAATTCAGTGGATTATGGCTCAAGAAAATAATTTGAATTACTTTTCACAAAAGATTAACTCAGTTCTCATTCTATGTACAGAAAATAAGGCAAATTGCAGCTGAAAATCAAATAAGCTTATATTAGTTGTCGTCGTTATATGTGAATCACTGCATGCGCCAGTACTACTGACTGATATTACAGTAACTCTGTCATGTGATTTCAGAGTCCTCCCTGATTGGGCGAATAGGATCACCTGATGTTTCTATTGAGCTGCGTGGCTTTGGGTAAGAGTTGATATGTGCAGTGTAAATATAGCTTTCCACAAATATTTCGTCATAAAAAGACCTTTGAGAAAAGTACCAAGATTGAATTCTGTGGTCCGATTAAAAAATGTGTTCGGTAAGTTCTCTATTCATTGGATCACTCAAATCAAATTCACTCGGTTTCAAAGTAAATGATATAGATTAATCACTCATGGGATCAGATTTTAATTCATTCGACTTCAAAGTACACATGATCAGATTTTAATTCATTTGACTCCAAAGAACATGAAATCAGGTTTTAATTCACTTGACTCCAAAGAACATGAGATCAGATTTTAATTCACTTGACTCCAAAGAACATGAGATCAGATTTTAATGCACTCGACTCCAAAGTACATGATCAGATTTTGATTCGACTTAGCTAAGACTTTTCATCATCCCCTTAATGTAGGAGTAATTAAATTGATACTATTGGTCTAATGTCCAATTTTGTACGAATAATATTCCAATAAATTTGAACAGCCCAATATGTTCGGTCACTCTTTCAAAATTCTCTTCACATGATTCCTTCTCTCAAAGAATTTAATAACATTATGAAATAACCATTATTGCTAGAATCAATTTCCACATAAAATTTTGCTAACTTGATATGTTTTGTGTATTTAGTATTCAGCCGAATCATGCATTAGTGACCCAAGAGAAGAAGCAGATGTACATAGAGCCATGCAGCCCTCAGTGTCTGATCGTGGTTAATGGGGTCAAGGTTAGACAGAAGAGCAAGCTGAACCATTTGGTATGTCAAGATGGATTGTTGGTGTGGGTGGCTGGAGATGTGGAGATTCAGTTCAATCTATAAAGCATTTAATTCATGCGTCCTTCTCTTGGTGAATTATTCAACATCAGTTGAAGGGTTGCACAATGGGAACAGAAGATAAACTGAAAATGCTATGTCTATCAGACAATCAACTGAGTCAAAATCGATAAACAGGAAGTGGGAATCACACAATCTGATTGGATATAAGTTGGTATAGTGCATATCCCCCATTAATGCTACAATTATTTAGTGTCGTCTTCAAATTGTTAGGATATAAATACTTAACCATTATTATTGGTATTGGTATACGGTGAAACTTGTGTATACTGACCATCCTTGGGACCAGATTTATATAGTGTCAGTTTTTACAGGGCTCAGGTTTATCAAAATATTTTAAATTTAAGTATTGGGACTATGGATAATGTCAGTATTTAGAGGTTGTTCAGTTTCCCCAGGTGTCGGTATTTAGAGGTTTCACTGTAGAACGCAAACTCGAGTGTGTAAGATGAGAGATCATACATATCTATATATACATATGTATTATGGCTATTCCCGCCTCAAGAAAATAATTCAGGTTATGTCATTTTCCACACGAAACATTCTCCACATTACAGGACCGGCTAAAGCTGGGATCTAACAGTTTATTCCTGTTTATCGGGTTCGTGTCAGAGCGCCGAGCCAGCGAGCAGCGGTATGACTATAATTTCATACAGATGGAGCTGGCTGAGTCTGAGGGAGTACGGTCAGACCTTGACACACCTCGGAGACCCGACACAGACCAGGAGGTACAAGCCGCTGTCGTCTTTCAGGATTATGTCAGCTTACTCCCACAGATCGCAGAGGCTAATGGAATCAGTGATGAACTCGAGAAGGTGAGCGATCCGGTTTTGTCTAAAATTTTGACGGGCATGGTAATCCCTCTCTTTAATAATTCAATCACAGGAAGTGAAATAAATTTCCACCATGATATCGGGGTAATCTAGAACAGGAACTCAACAAAATGGTTGAAAATCATGCAAATAATCCATTATTTCTCCATTATTTCATTGATTTTAGAGGGTGATCAAATTTATTAGAACGGCCACTTCGATTTTGTTCTCAGAGTTGGGGGTCATCGAATTTTGATATAGGGATTGAATTATTAGATGGTTTACCATATCAGGGTATCTGATACTTGTAAAGATACCTGAAATTCACACAATTTCTTATTCTGTATGCATACATTATGCAACAAGCAGTTTAGCAGATAAGTTAACATAGAGATTATGTCTAACTGATTCAGATTGATTGAGAGCTTGATTACACACAAGGATACATGTCTGATCAGTGGATACGAACTGTCTAATATACCAATCATTGTAATATACCAACTGGTGTGATGTACCAACTAGTGTGATACACAAATTATTCTGATACAACTTTTGTGGTATACCAGGATCATCTAGTGTTCAGACGTGATATATCAACTATTGCTCTATGCCAACTATTGTGATATACATGTACCAACTTTTGTGGTATATACAAGGGCGTCGGAAGCGGTACGGCAGGTACGGCCATGGCCGTACCACTTTTGCGCAAAAAAAAAAAATACAAAAGAAAGAAAAAAATGGAGAAAGAAAGAAGAAAACACAAAATAAAAAACAAACTAGAAATAATGCAAGCAGTTTTGATAGCTTCCAAGTTGAATAAGACTCTGATCGGTCCAAAGCACCATTCGTTAGCGGCTCTGAGCAATGGCTAGCCCTCTCGAGACAATTTTGATCGTGCATGGAAAGTAATATGTACGTTCATATGCATGATGCCGGTTTGGTGTTAACGTTATTTTATCAACGAAACAAGAAATTAATGTTCTTCATACGAATTCCGTTTTTCGCTTGTCCAATATGTCAACACCCTTTAGGTTGTTTCTGGCTGCATGCTACCTTTACAGGTCCGTATCCGACCTTGTATTTCAAACAAAATACGGCCTAACAAGCTATGCTTAAAACAGGAGCTCAATAGCGCCTTATATGTTGTATCACCTGAACACACTTTTTGTCCCCCGCTACTTAGAAACACCGGTGTCCGTAATTCTGTAAGATTTTCTTGTCCGGACAATAACTCGTGAACGATTCAACCGATCAACTTCAAACTTGGGGTGTGCCTTGACATTGGCGAGAGGACGGTTGGGATTGTTTTTCAGCAATGTGTGTAATCCAATATGGCCGCCGTCAGCCATTTTGGATTATAAGCAGTTCGATCTTAGATTTTCTTGTCCGGACAATAACTCGTGAACGATTTAAGCGATCAACTTCAAACTTGGGCTGTGCCTTGACATTGGTGAGAGGACGGTTGGGATTGTTTTTCAGCAATGTGCGTAATCAAATATGGCCGCCGTCAGCCATTTTGGATTATAAGCAGTTCGATCTTAGATTTTCTTGTCCGGACAATAACTCGTGAATGATTTAACCGATCAACTTCAAACTTGGGGTATGCCTTGACATTGGTGAGAGGACGGTTGGGATTGTTTTTCAGCAATGTGCGTAATCTAATATGGCCGCCGTCAGCCATATTGGATTATTAGCAATTGGATCTTAGATTTTCTTGTCCGGACAATAACTCGTGAACGATTTAACCGATCAACTTCAAACTTTGTGTGTGCTTTGACATTGGTGAGAGGACGGTTGTGATTGTTTTTCAGCAATGTGCGTAATCTAATATGGCCGCCGTCAGCCATATTGGATTATAAGCAGTTGGATGTTGTCCGGGCAACAACTCGAGAACGATTCATCCGATCTACTTCATATGTGGAGAGTGCCTTGACATTGTTGAGAGGAGGATTAGGATTGTTTTTCAAGGACGTGCTTGATCCAATATGGCCACCATCAGCCATACTGGATTTCATTGGATTTTAAGCAGTTTGATCTTGTTCGGACAATAACTGGAGTACGATTCAACTGATCT
>JAVTVY010000893.1:0-35935 GCA_036873755.1 Hanleya hanleyi
AGAATCAGGTGGTCCCCGGTACCCACATGACGGATTTAGTGAATGACCTGATGCGTCAACGCAGGTCGCACACAAATCCTCGAGGATGGGAGGTCTTCGCTCAAGGCTTGAAAGACATGCATGTACCACAGGAATTGGTGGGGAACCCCCACCGCTGGGCCTTTATGCAGCAAACCCAGCAATCACCGAGTGGCCCACTACCTTCTTGGGAAGCCGAATGGGAACCGGAGTCACCCCCCAAAACACCACCACAACGGGCACTTTCTTTTCGCGCCTATAAAAAACACCCTTGATCAAGACACCCCACATCTCCAGAGCCGTGACACGTAGCAAGTCAACGCGACGAACACGACGCCGGACACAACCGCCCAAGGCCTGGAAGACCTATTAAAACCAACAGCAGCAGGACAGCTCAGTCGCCATGTTTTACCTGACCCTACCCAGTAACAGTTCGCTGGATGTGTTTCCTGACAACACCGTGGCCAAGTACGTCACCCAGTTACCGCAACCGTTACATTTACCTGGCCGGTGGGAATGTCCCCTCGTGGATATCCAATACCCTTACTCGTGGTACAACGTGCGAGCCAATGAAGTGTGGTACGAGGTCACCTACGAAGGCAAAAACACCCGGCTCACCCTGCCCGAAGGCCAATACGATACCCCCAAAGAGTGCATGGGTGGGCTGTCAAGACTGATGCATGATAAGGCGCTACGGGGGGTGACGGATAGTGCAACACGCCTGATAGCCTTGCGCTTCAAGAGAAACGTGTTCTTCGATGTCAACGTACACAACGACAAGGCACAGCTTACCGTCACCGATACCGTGAATGTGAAACTCAGTCCTACACTACAGCAAATGATGGGTTTCGATCTACAGACGTTCGCTGGTCCCACCCAACACCATGGCGAGATGCCGATGGATATGAAGTCGGGTATGTACGGACTCTACGTCTACTCGGACGCGGTGGACAACCACATCGTGGGCGATATCAACACACCTCTGTTACGGGTGGTCCCCATTAAAAATACGTATGGCGATCAAGTCACCCACAGTTTCAACCATATCATGTACCTGCCCGTACGACATGCCGACATCAACACGATCACGGTGGATATAAGAGATGACACGGGACGAGCGGTGGCATTCGAACGAGGAAAAGTGGTGCTGACACTTCATTTTCGACAAGCACGTGCTCCCCAGTTTGCATAATGAAAGTACCTTACGAGTGCGATGCTCGCAGCTATGCCGACTTTTATGCCCAACAGGCCGGGGGTGGCTTTCCGGTCTTTAGCGGTGCACGCATGCAACGAGGACATGGACTGGGGAACATACTCGGCAGCATTGTGAAAACGTTCCTGCCCTTGGTGACGCGGGGTGTGAAAGCAATCGGCAAACAAGCGGTACGCAGTGGACTGCAAGTGGCCGGTGATGTCTTGGGGGGTACGGCACCCCGACAAGCCTTGAAACGACGGGCCAAAGAAGCGGGGGGCGTCTTGGTGGCCAAAGCACAACGCACCGTAGGGAATAAAAGAGCTGCCCCACCGAGATCACGCACCAGTCGACGACCGACCCAGCGACGGCGCACATCCAAGAAGACCCGGGATATCTTTTCTTAAAACATGGCCTTAATCCACGCCGAGTCCTGCCCCTCCACCAACAGTGAATTTGATTTGTGGACCATGCCGCCCACACAAACCAGTGTCGAACAAGGATTATGGGTGGAGCATCTCCCGCTCTCCAGCATCAACGAAACCGGGCCCATCGAGTTCACCATCAGTAATGCGGATACGGCCTATGTGGGTTTAGCCCATACCTACTTGTATGTGAAAGCCAAGGTGGTCAATGGAGCTGGCACCAGAATCGTTGACCAAGCAACGGTGGGCCCGACGAGTCTCTGGCTGCACTCGATGTTTCAGCAGGTGGATATTTTTCTCAGCGACAAACTCATCAGTGACTCCACCAACACGTACCCCTATCGAGCCTACATCGAGACACTGTTGTCGTATGGCCGAGAGGCTAAAAATCTCAGCTGACAACCGCTTTATTCTACAAGGACACGGCCGAGCACATGGACACGGCGGACAATGGGGGATATAACAAACGGAAGGCTTTCACTGCGAACAGTGCCTCAGTGGATATGATGGGTCGACTGCATGCAGACATGTTCATGCAAGACCGGTACCTCTTGAACAAGATCCCCATCAAAATCCGACTGATACGGGCGCCTCCCACCTTCGCCTTGATGGCCACTAACGTAGAGGGGCATGTAGCGGACTATAAGATTGTCATCCAAGACGCAGTCCTGTATGTCCGAAAAGTGAAACCGAATCCAGCCGTTCAATTGGGACACTTGAAAGCCTTGGAAACAAAACCAGCCCAGTACCCTATCCGACGTGTGCAAACCAAAGTGTTCTCTGTGCCTGCTGGAAATATGGGCGCCAACAAAGAAAACCTGTTCCTGGGGGAACTACCCAAGCGATTGATCCTGGCCTGTGTGGAAAATACCGGTTTCAGCGGAGCCTACCCAGAGAATCCGTTTGACTTTCAACATTTCGGCATCAATTTTGTGGCCCTGCATGTGGATGGACAACAGGTGCCAGCCACGGCCTTAACCCCGAACTTTGGGCGGAGGAATTTCATTCGAGCCTATCAGAGCCTGTTTACAGCCACCGGTCAAATCAACCAGGACGAAGGGAATATGATCAGTCGGGAGGACTACGCGAACGGATACACGTTGTTCTGTTTCGATCTGACCCCCCCCCCTTAGAGAACGACCATCAGCTGGCCCTGGCCAAGCAAGGCAACTTACGGTTGGAAATCCACTTTGCACGAGCCCTGGCGACCACCGTCAATGTGATCTGCTACGCCGAGTTTGACAACATCATTCAAGTGGACAAGGCGCGCAACGTCCTGTGTGACTTCTCCACCTAACATGGATACAGACCAGATAACCACCGTGCTGGAGAATGACCCAGAGACACGTAGGGTCTTTCAAGGGGTGTTCGCCCGAGATGTGTTTCCATTAGACCGTATGTATCCGGCTGCTTACGTTCTCAACACGGACCCGATGGATCGACCCGGTGAACACTGGGTGGCCGTGTACTTGACAGAACAGCAGGGGGAATACTTTGACCCGTACGGTCTGCCACCCCTCCATCCCGATTTAACAGACTTCATGGATCAAGGCACAGAGACGTGGTGTTGGAACAGTCAAACGTTGCAAAGCCTGACCAGTGGCGTGTGCGGACAATATTGCTTGTTTTACCTGTACCATCGATGCCGGGGAAGACCCTTATCTACTATCGTACAGATGTTTGACGAGTACTCCCAGGCCGAGGACCGCGATGTACTCGTCTATGACTGGGCCGCCCATCATTTCAATGTACAAGCCCCGTTCTGGGCTTAAGTTAATGACAAGCCCCTTGTTCTGGGCTTCAATGTACAAGCCCCTTGTTCTGGGCTTCAGTTAATACAAGCCCCTTGTTCTGGGCTTCAGTTAATTACAAGCCCCTTGTTCTGGGCTTCAGTTAATTACAAGCCCCTTGTTCTGGGCTTGAGTTTTCACGTGGTTGTTCTCACGTTGTTGTTGTTCACTGAATAAAAAAAAATGAGATCTCACCAAAAAACCCTGTCTTGTGTGTTTTATTCCTAATGCATCAATGCCCAATGTGGAGATTCAGTCAAACTGAAATCAGTGGTGTAGGATGGGGTCAAAATGTAACCCATCAAGTTTAGAAGGCAAGAGCACTATAGTAAAAAATAGAGCCAATGAAATCAGCCTACAGACCAAGTACGTGTCTTTGGTCTAGGTTTGGAGCGGGCATTTCATTGAGGTACGTGTATACGGTGAGTGAAGAGACTCGTCCAACACGTATAGATTATGACTATAAGTTCTATGAGCATAATGCATGAAAGTGGCTTTGAACACCGTATTAGTCAATCAGTGGCCTAGAATGGAGCCAAAGGTAACCCATCCATGTCCAGAAAAACATTACCCGGGTGTACAAGAACCCAGATGTAGGCGCGGACGTCAGCGAAAGCACACCGTGAATACCCCAATTCGATTGGCTGATTGTTCGATCGCTGATTGGTTCTTTTTCTCGACCGCTGATTGGCTCTTTTTCTCGACCGCTGATTGGTCCAAATGGAACTGCCCATCTTTCCCAGGTTCATCTAGAATCCCCCTAGAATCTAGAATTTTTTATTGTGCTCAAGCT
Organism: Hanleya hanleyi; assembly: GCA_036873755.1. Lineage (NCBI taxonomy): Eukaryota > Metazoa > Mollusca > Polyplacophora > Lepidopleurida > Hanleyidae > Hanleya > Hanleya hanleyi. The sequence goes on from JAVTVY010000893.1 coordinate 4,219, forward strand.
CTGACTATAGCGATGCCGCAACATTGTCTCATTGGACATTGGACCGTCTGACCTGGAGGTGACCCTTTGACCTTTTGACCCGCGTCCGCGCGCGCACTGCCGGGGATGACGCGCACTTCCGGAGAACTCGCGCGCGCGCTCGCGCTGTGGGGCGCTGGGGCGGGGCGGGAAAACCCACCGGCGATTGAACATACGGACGTCTAAGAGGAAACATTAGGAACTCTTCTATGTTTGGATGTAGTTTTTAGTGAAAAACCCGGAAGTGACGTCATACAGGGTCCAGTTTTCGACACTAAGTGACCACATCCGACAAAATGGCCAGTTTTCGACACCGGATGTGCCGCCATCTTGAACACACGTGCCGCCATCTTGGATATGTCCCATAATGCACCGGGTCAAAATACTCGCTTCTGATTGGACGAGAGCTCTGGGACGGATTTGAAATACTCGCTTCTGATTGGACGAGACCTCCGTATTGCATCTGCGCATGCGCAGAATGATATTCCTACCGCACACCCAACCCATCAGATGCCCCTTCACGAATGCTTCACTTAGATACCTCACTCGACCCCATTGGTCCATTAGGGGCTCCCCTACATCCCAACACGGCTATTTTCATACACTTGGGCCACCGCGCATGCGCAGAATGCCGATAGTTCAACCCCACACCCAGCCCATCAGATGCCCCTTCACATAAGCTTCACTTTGATACCTCACTCGACCCCATTGGTCCATTAGGGGCTCCCCTAGCTCCCAACACGGCTATTTTCATACCCTTGGGCCACCGCGCATGCGCAGAATGCCGATAGTTCAGCCCCATATCCAGCCCATCAGATGCCCCTTCACGAATGCTTCACTTTGATACCTCACTCGACCCCATTGGACCATTAGGGGCTCCCCTAGCTCCAAAACGTCTATTTCCATACCCTTGGGTCACCACGCATGCGCAGAATGCCGATATTTCAACCCCACGCCCAGTCCATCAGATGCCCCTTCACGAATGCTTCACTTTGATACCTCATACGACTCCATTGGCCCATTAGGGACTCCCCTAGCTCCAAAACCGCTATTTCCATACCCTTGGGCCACCGCGCATGCGCAGAATGCCGATATTTCAACCCCACACCCAGCCCATCAGATGCCCCTTCACGAATGCTTCACATCGATACCTCACTCGACCCCACTGGACCAGTAGTCAATCTCCTAGCTCCAAAAAGGCTATTTTCATACCCTTTGGCCTCCGCGCATGCGCAGAATGCCGATAGTTCAACCCCGCGCCCAGCCCATCAGATGCCCCTTCACCTAACCTTCAATTTGATACCTCACTCGACCCCATCGGACCCTTAGGGGCTCCCCTAGCTCCAAAAAGGCTATTTTCATACCCTTCGGCCGCCGCGCATGCGCAGAATGACGATATTTCAACCCCACACCCAGCCCATTAGATGCTCCTTCACCTAACCTTCACTTTGATACCTCACTCGACCCCATCGGACCATTTTATCTAGGGACTACTTTTTCTCCGCGGAAGCTTTTTCCCGAGACCGAATCACCGCCAAAACCACGGCCAAACCGCATCACCGCGCATGAATACATTTTTTTTTTTTTTTTTTTTGCCGGAACTTTTTTTTGCCCGAACATGCCCGAACATGCCCGAACCACGCCGCCATCTTGCTTTACAACATGGCCGACAGCCGCCATCTTGCTTTACAACAGCACCGACAACACGAACATGCCCGAACATGCCCGAACCACGCCGCCATCTTGCTTTACAACATGGCCATCAGCTCAACCAATCAAAAGCCTCGTTACAAACCATCCAGTTGTGACGTCATAGTTACATCCGGGTGAAAGTTGGCTTTAGTTGCTCAACATCCACTACTTCCCCCCCCCCCCCACTTCCGGTTCTCCAAGGTCTGGACGGGTCCCAGAAAGCCCAGGGCAGATTGGGTTAAACAATATAACAATATGTGAGTAATGTTACATATGAAAACTCCTTTGTGTGTAACGGTAATAAAACTGATTTTTCAATCCAAAAACTTAATTGTCTTGAAAATACTGAAATATCAAGGGGGAGGGGGGATTTACGATGGTCAGTTACACAGAACTTAATTTATGGCTCATCAAAATGTCTTTATCGTAGGGGAGATTGGGGTACACTGGGACATTTTTCACCTTTTTGCAAAAATCTCTGTTATTATTGTCCGGTAGTGTAGCCTTCTATACTCTCGTATAACTTATATTTAGTGTGACATAGTCATACAAAAAACTCTTAGATATCTGTTATACTTTTCTCCAGAATTCTTTTTCAAAAACGTAAAAAAATGTGTCCCAGTTTGCCCCACTATGTGGTACACTGGGACACCTACTGGGGTGCGATGGGACAATAATCAAAATACATGTTATATCAAGTATATATTAATATGTTTCATAGGAGTTTAGAAGATTCAACAGCGATGGTTAACTTAGTTGCTATTTCAGACCCCTGCTTCACGTAAAATATTAACCCGGGGACAAATTTGAGGGAAAAAAAATATTTTGTATGACTTTCATTCCAACGAAAGCAATTCGATTTAAAAGTTTTAGTAAAACTTCTCAAATCTGATAGGATTAGCAATTAATATAATCTAGGAAACAAAATAACGCATTTTGATACCATATTACGGTCAAATTAAATTCTGATAGGATTAGCAATTAATATAATCTAGGAAACAAAATAACGCATTTTGATACCATTTTAGGGTCAAAGTAAATTTGATTACTATTGTCCCAGTGTGCCCCAGCAAAAATGTCCCAGTCCACCCCAGGTGCACGATATTTTTCGCTTTATGAAAAAAACTAATGCATACATCTGAGATAATAAATCGATATAATTTAAATTGTACCTTTGTCCATCCTTTCTCAGTAGTAACAAAACAGCAATGAAGTACTGTTGAAAATTTGGTATAACAAAACATCATCCTTTGTCCTCAAAATTTACTTTGACTGCTCGAAAACAGTTTTTTGTTCGTAAGTTTTTACCATTGATAGTTTTTATATGTAATCAGTATAGGTGTTGTATGGGGTGTTAGCTTTCTGATGATTATATTGTGATGTGCTTCCTGTACTTAACAAGGAAGCTAGATGGCTTGTCCTACTGTGCTCCATGTCCCACTGTACCCCAATCTCCCCTATCTGTTGAGGCATTTATAGAAAGGCTTTTCTCTTGTAACAAGAATATAACACCTCAACCAAAATTATATTTTCGCATGTAAACATCACATATCCCTTGCAAAATAAAAATACCGCTGGTAACTGGGTTGAGGAAATTCGGTTTGTCAAACTGATTTGTCCTCTTCCCCTTTAAAATAGATCTTAGCTTGAGTTGATGACAAGCGTTGGATTTTGAAAAAAAAAACTCCTGAAGGTTCCTACCTCGTATAAAGGCTAGCGTCCAAATCCAGCAAAGATCCATTAATCTCCTGTTTCCGTTACCAGTATCCCGTTCCATTGTCATCAAAATTAACGTCAATACATTTAAGCTTCTGTGAGATAAATGCCGTATAGGATATTATGAATTCTTGAAGAATAGCATTACCCTATACGAACTACTGATTTCCATACACTGTAAAAAATGTACTGCGAAATTACTGCGAAATCAATGACTGCTGTATGTCAGTGCAGCTTTTACTGGAAATGTTAGTGGTACTCGGTACCATAAAAGGAAAAAAGTTACTGGAGTTCAGAAACACCAATGGCATCAAGCATTTTCGTGTAAATATGCATAATTTTTGCTGTGTGTGTACCATTTTTACATGTTCTAAGGTCAATAATGTATAAACATAAGATTATATGCAATTAAAGATTATTATTATGAGCCGAGATACTACACATATTTACATCGATTGCAAAATATTATATTTAAACAAGAAATATCTGAAACGACCAGGTTTTTGTCATGCGTACAACGTGACAATGGCAGCCTGGTTTATAATTTATGACTCGTAGGCCCTAACGGAGAATAATATCCAATTATATCGGAAAATCTGCCAGGAAAGTCGGTCATACATCCGTGGGCTTTCCATAGATTTGTTACATTCGGGATATATCAATTAGAATTGTCACGTGAAAATGTGTCTCCTGCTACTGATTTTTCAAAAAAAAAAAATTGCAGCTCAGTTTTCTCTCCCTGACTACTCTGTAGGTCAGACTATATTTCATTGTTTAGGAGTGGGTATGATTTAACGTCGTTTTCAACAGTCACATCACGAGGTTTGGGTCCTATGACTGTTCACACCCGGCAACCCGCGGGTGGGGTCAGTAGTATAGTAAGTGCATTTAAGGTCAGGTTTTGCCGGGGGAGATAACTCTTGGTGGCGACAGGTGGCGTTGTTTCTCAAGAGACCAAAAACTACCTCCAACACAGAAGAGTTCCAATCTAGGGGGAGGTAACTCTGGGTCACTATAGTTCCGTCAAAGGCCCCCCTGGGCATGTATTCTTTCGCGGTAATGCGGTCGCGGAAGAAAGCTTCCGCGGAGAAAAAGTAGTCCCCAGACTTCAAATACGCTGCATGGTCCGATTGGGTCGAGTGAGGTATCAAAGTGAAGCATTCATGAAGGGACATCCAGTCATGGGTGGGTGTATGTAAAATTAGGATTTTCCCCGAAACTATAAAAAGCGAAACACGGACTTTACCCCTAAAATAGGGGAAAACACCTATCAACCCTAGACAAAAGGGCTAATATCGGTCCCCGGGCTTATTGGGACCTGCCTATCAAGTCAATGGGGTGGGTGCGTGTAAAATTAGGATTTTCCCACGAAAATATAAAAAGCGGAACACGGACTTTACCCCTAAAATAGGCGAAAACCCCTATCACCTCTAGCCAAAAGGGCTGATATCGGTCCCCGGGCTTATCGGGGCCTGCCTATCAAGTCAATGGGGTGGGTGCATGTAAAATTAGGATTTTTTACCGAAAACATAAAAAGCGGAACTCGGACTTTACCCTACAATAGGGCTCTGTATTATACAATATATGGGAAAATGCCTGTTTGGGGTATGGGGATGGTCAATTTTTTTTCGTGGGCTTTGCTATGGGTTCTGGGGTCTCGTTTTTCTAGTCTCGCCGAGAAAAACACAATGGGAGGGGTCCTGGAGCGAATCGGTGAAATTTTTGGGGAAAGCCACCGAGGTCTGTATACAGGCTCATACTGGCTATATGGGGGGAGGGGTGGTCAAATTTTTGTGTGGGTGTTACTATGGGTTGTGTGGTCTCGTTTTTCTCGTCTCGCCGAGAAAAACACAATGGGAGGGGTCCCGGAGCGAATCGGTGAAATTTTTGGGAAAAGTCACCGAGGGCTATATATAGGCCTATAGGCTGGCTATATGGGGATATAGGTCCAATCTGGGAAATTCACACACGTTCATTGTGATATGGGTTGTTTGGATTTGTTTTTCACGTCTCGTCATTTAGAACACGATGGGAGGGGTCCCGGAACGAAACGGTGATTTTTTTGGAAAAGTACCATATAGCCCATATAGTCCCATACTGGGTATAGTATAGGTTCAACCTGGGAAATTCACACACGTTCATTGTGATATGGGTTGTTTGGTCTCGTTTTTCTCGTCTCGTCATTTAGAACACGATGGGAAGGGTTTCGAAGCGAAACGGTGAAATTTTTGGAAAAAGTCACCGAGGTCTGTATATAGGCTTTTAGGCTGGCTACATGGGAGTATAGGTTCAACCTGGGAAATTCACATACGTTCATTGTGATATAGGTTGTTTGGATTTGTTTTTCACGTCTCGTCATTTAGAACACGATGGGAAGGGTTTCGAAGCGAAACGGTGAAATTTTCGGAAAAAGATCACCGAGGCCTGGGTAAGCCCATAGGCCTATACTGCATGGCTATGGGGTATAGGCCCATACGGGGTGGACGTTTTGGGGGCTAGGTGAGCCCCTAATGATCCTATGGTGTCGTATGAGGTCTTATTTTGAAGCTCTCGTGGAGGAGCATCCGACTGGACTAATAGTTAGTCCGTTTTCAATATTCTGCGCATGCGCAATCTGGCCCGTAGTATAGAAAGCAGGCATTTTGGGAGGGTATGTGGGTGTGTGTTTGGGGTAGAGATGGGTCGTGGAAGGTGTCAAAGTGAAGCTTGTGTGGGGTAGAGTCAGAATGGCGTATTTTAAGTGCAAAGTCGCGTCAATCTGCGCATGCGCAGTTGGCTGTAGTAAGTAAAGTGGTCATTTTGGGGCAGTACAGGAAGATATTTGGGGTAGAGATGGACCATGCTTGGTCCGAATGCGTCCTGGAAGGTGTCATTTTGTAGCTCTCGGGGTGTAGACCCCGATTTGGGGGCTGTCTACAGCATCTGTGACGTCATCGGTGACGTCATCAGTACGAGTAGTAGCGAAAGTGGGCATTTTAGGAAAGTGCAGAAAGGTATTTGGGGTAGAGAGGGACCATCCTTGGTCCGATTGTGTCGTGGGAGGTGTCATCTTGTAGCTTTCATGGTGTACATCCCCATTTGATGGATGTCCACAGCATCTGTGACGTCATTGGTGACGTCATCAGTACGAGTAGTAGCGAAAACGGGTATTTTGGGGCAGTGAAGGAAGGTATTTGGGGTAGAGATGGACCATCCTTGGTCCGAATGCGTCGTGGGAGGTGTCATGTTGTAGCTCTCGGGGTGTAGACTCCGATTTGATGGATGTCCATAGCATCTGTGACGTCATTGGTGACGTCACCAGTAGGAGTAGTAGCGAAAGCGGGGATTTAGGGAAGTGAAGGGAGGTATTTGGTGTAGACATGGACCATCCTTGGTCCGAATGCAGCGTGTGGGGTGTCATCTTGTAGTTCTCTGCATGTAGACGCAACTACACACTTGGTGGTCGCATCGTGCATAAATACTACATATGACTTGATACTGTGAACTATAACTGTAAAGTCAGGATGGCTGAGTGGTCTAAGGCGCCAGTCCTAAGTGCTGGTCTGCGCAACGCAGGGCGTGGGTTCGAATCCTACTCCTGACACATGAGCTTTTTGTATATACACCTTTTGTACCATATCTGTCCTGTATTGTATCATATTTGTCCTGTGTTATATCATCTCTCCTGAATGTGCTGTATTATACCATGTCTCTCCTGTATTATACCAAATCTGTGCTGTATTATACCATATCTCTCCTGTATTGTACCATATATGTCCTGTATTATACAATATATGTTCTGTATTATACAATATTTGCCCTCTATTATACCATATCTGTCCTGTATTATACCAAATCTGTGCTGTATTACACCATATCTGTGCTGTATTATACCATATCTGTGCAGTATTATACCATATCTGTCCAGTATTATACCGAATCTGTGCTGTATTATACCATATCTGTCCTGTATTATACCATATCTGTCCTGTATTAGACAATATCTTCGCTGTATTTAATGTACATGTACTCTGTGCATGTCCATGTATTCTGTACATATCCATGCACATGTTCTATGTGCCTGTACATGTACTATGTGCCTGTATATGTAATCTGTTCATGTACATGTACTCTGTCAATATACATGTTCCTTGTCCATGTAAATGTACTCTGTGCATGTCATTCTACATGTACTCTGTTCACGTTCTTGTATACATGCTCTGTTTAAATCCATGTACATACTCTTTGTCCCATCGCTATATAGCTGAAATATTGCGGAATGCGACGCTAAACCTTAATTCTCTCTCCTTAATTCTCTCTCTCTCTCTCTCTCTCTCGCTCGCTCTCAATGAACATGTACTCTGTACAATGTCGCATGATGTAGACCGGTGAGAGAACAACAACAACAAGAATGACAGGTCAATCATTTTATTATCCCCTCCAGTGCATCATACCCAAGCTGGGGGAGCCGCGTTGGGTATGTTTACAATAACAATAGCTTCTTGTCCAATTAGAGGCCGCCATTTGGTGCTGCATCTGTCATATTCGTTCTTGTCCGTTAGATGTATTCTCGGCTACTCTTGTCCAATCAGAAGTCACCATTTCAGAAAGTTCCATCTTCGGCCATGTTCGCTCTGAACCGTTTGTTCTAATCGTCATCGGGCAGGCCAGGATACCGTTGAGGAAACATATCCTCAGATAGTTGTTTGCGCATTCTGAGTATCTATCAGTGCATGGGTGAATACTTTCATCCGATGGGGGTGGTGGGTCAGTTTAACCACGAAGAACGTAACATTGGTGACCCTCTCCACTATCCACTTGGTGTTGGGGCGCTGTTCATAGGCCCATTCCAAGGGATCCACAGTGTCCAGTTGGGCCAGCATCGTCTCTAGCGACGCCCGATTGGTGATTGTGAAAGGATGGTCGTACACGGGGTTGATGGCACTGGAATAGAAATAGCGCAATTCACCCGTCATCTTATGGCATAAGATGTACCCAAATGCTACATTTAATGTGAAGGACGTAGGTTGGTCATTGAAAATGGCTTCCACGTAGCTGCGTAGACGGGTGAGGTCGGTCAGTCGGAAATTGCACAAGTCCAATATAGGGCGATGACGGTGGAAACAGTGTCGGATAATGGACCAATGGCGTCGATACATCTCACTCACTGGATGATCTTCGGGTAAGAGATCGCTGGGAACATCCACCGCATCTTCCAGAAAATGTTCGTTGTTGTCAGGCGTATGACTGGGAACAGTAATGCTAGGGACCGGCTGGATATCTAGGCTCTTCTGAGCTGTGGGTATAGGCGGGCTCTCCGTGATCGCATCACCAGTGGCATTCTCCTCCCCGGGTTCATCTTCAGTGGGTCTGTCCCTCCTGGGTGCCTCTTTAGTGGAAAGTTGTCCCTCATGCCGTGGTGACGGACCATGAATCAAACGCTCATGCCGTCTTAACTGACTGGGTAGTTTGAAGAGTTGACCACATTCTTCGCATGGACGCTTGGGTGGCTCATGAATTGAACGTTCATGGCGCTGTAAATGCGCTGAAACGACAGTGTACATATCGTACAGCTATACCGGGCGGTTCCATCGTGCTTGGTAGCCTCATGGCGGCGCAAGTCGTGCCGGCGAGTGAATGATTTCGAGCACGTAGTACAAGTGAACATCTTGGTGGTTGACAGAGTGTCTGATGAAACGGCCAGGCCGTTTCCTTTTTATAGCAAGCTAGCTGTTGATCTATTTTTAGCACACTCAGTTCAACTACCCACCGGATGTAGGCGCGGACGTCGGCGACACGATCCCGGATGTACAAGAACCCGGATGTACCCGGATGTAAAAGTCACCGGATGTAAAAGTGCCCGGATGTTCAATTCACTTCGCCACTGGAAAATATCCTCTCTCCTCATGCAAAGATCACATCCGGCCAAGGATACACCTTCAAGGCAGGTCAGGCATCGCTGGCGATGGTAGCGGAGATCTCCGGGCTCTCCCCTGGTTGAGCTATAAACCACACTGAAGAAATCATCTATCATTTCCATAGTGAAGGGCGGGTATCTTTTGGTAACTCGTTTGGGGAGTCGAGCGGGAACCGGCACCTTTTCGTCAATCTTCAACGATTGCTCGTCTGCCTTGGAATTGGCTTCGTTCAGTGTAACCTAAACGTCTTCGGGCAATCCATGACACTGAAGCTCGAAGCTCTTACTTCTCTCATTCAACACTGGGATCAATCTCCATTGGCTCTTCAATACGCAGCGACGAATCGACCTCCATGGGTTCTTCTATTCTCAGATGCATTCCCATAGAAACTGAAATATCCGGTCTGGAGAGTGGCGAGCCTGATCCGTGTATGACATTTCGGTGACGTCTCAATTGACTGGGATGCTTAAAGACTATATCACAATCCGCACATGTATGCATGGGTACTTCGTGCCGTGCACGTGTGTGACAACGCAAACTGTCCAGGCGATGAAAGCACTTCGAGCAAGTTGTGCAAGAGAACATATCGGCTGTGGATCTGGAAATCATGAATGCCGTAAAAATTCTGGCTCTTATAGGCCAACATAGGAGTACCCGGATGTAGACACGGACGTCAGCGACAATCCCCGGATGTACAAGAACCCGGATGTACGACCAATACATAAGGACTGATGAGGGACACATGTTCATTCTTATATGTACAGACACCACCACCAACACCACCACCACACACTACCACCACACACACACACCACCACCACATTCCACCACCACCACCACCGGGCGTTGACGGGCGTCAACGCCCGATGGTGGTGGTGGTGGGAGCTCCCGTGTGGCAGAGCTCTTGGAGCTCAAAGCGCGTGGAGCTCAGAGCTCGGAAGTGACATTTGCATATGACCTCTGTGAGGTCACTTCCGCTTCCCTTCACGTGACCGGAACTGACCTTTGACTCCTGCGCGCAATTTTTATCCGGTATTGTTAGCGCGCGCAGGAGTCAAAGGTCAGTTCCGGTCACGTAGAGGGAAGCGGAAGTGACCTCACAGAGGTCATATGCAAAGGTCACTTCCGAGCTCTGAGCTCCACACGCTTTGAGCTCCATACATGTGCGGATTGTGATATAGTCTTTAAGCATCCCAGTCAATTGACACGTCACCGAAATGTCATACACGGATCACGTTCGCCAACTCTCCAGACCGGATATTTCAGTTTCTATGGGAATGCATCTGAGAATAGAAGAACCCATGGAGGTCGATTCGTCGCCGCGTATTGAAGAGCCGATGGAGATTGATCCCAGTGTTGCACTTTTACATCCGGTGACTTTTACATCCGGGTACATCCGGGTTTTTGTACATCCGGGATCTTGTCGCTGACGTCCGCGCCTACATCCGGTGGGTAGTTGAACTGAGTGTGCTAAAAATAGATCAACAGCTAGCTTGCTATAAAAAGGAAACAGCCTGGCCGTTTCATCAGACACTCTGTCAACCACCAAGATGTTCACTTGTACTACGTGCTCGAAATCATTCACTCGCCGGCACGACTTGCGCCGCCATGAGGCTACCAAGCACGATGGAACCGCCCGGTATAGCTGTACGATATGTATACTGTCGTTTCAGCGCCCAGATCTTTTACAGCGCCAAGAACGCTCAATTCATGGGCCACCCAAGCGTCCATGCGAAGAATGTGGTCAACTCTTCAAACTACCCAGTCAGTTAAGACGGCATGAGCGTTTGATTCATGGTCCGTCACCACGGCATGTGGGACAACTTTCCACTAAAGAGGCACCCAGGAGGGACAGACCCACTGAAGATGAACCCGGGGAGGAGAATGCCACTGGTGATGCGATCACGGAGAGCCAGCCTATACCCACAGCTCAGAAGAGCCTAGATATCCAGCCGGTCCCTAGCATTACTGTTCCCAGTCATACGCCTGACAACATCGAACATTTTCTGGAAGATGCGGTGGATGTTCCCAGCGATCTCTTACCCGAAGATCATCCAGTGAGTGAGATGTATCGACGCCATTGGTCCATGATCCGACACTGTTTCCACCGTCATCGCCCTATATTGGACTTGTACAATTTCCGACTGACCGACCTCACCCGTCTACGCAGCTACGTGGAAGCCATCTTCAATGATCAACCTACGTCCTTCACATTAAATGTAGCATTTGGGTACATCTTATGCCATATGATGACGGGTGAATTGCGCTATTTCTATTCCAGTGCCATCAACCCAGTGTACGACCATCCTTTCACCATCACCAATCGGGCGTCGCTAGAGACGATGCTGGCCCAACTGGACACTATGGATCCCTTGGAATGGGCCTATGAACAGCGCCCCAACACCAAGTGGATAGTGGAGAGGGTCACCAATGTTACGTTCTTCGTAGTTAAACTGACCCACCACCCCCATCGGATGAAAGTATTCACCCATGCACTGGTAGATACTCAGAATGCGCAAGCAACTATCTGAGGATATGTTTCCTCAACGGTATCCTGGCCTGCTCGATGACGATTAGAACAAACGGTTCAGTGCGAACATGGCCGAAGATGGAACTTTCTGAAATGGTGACTTCTGATTGGACAAGAGTAGCCGAGAATACATCTAACGGACAAGAACGAATATGACAGATGCAGCACCAAATGGCGGCCTCTGATTGGACAAGAAGCTATTGGTATTGTAAACATACCCAACGCGGCTCTCCCAGCTTGGGTATGATGTACTGGAGGGGATAATAAAATGATTGACCTGTCATTCTTGTTGTTGTTGTTCTCTCACCGGTCTACATCATGCGACATTGTACAGGGTACATGTTCATTGAGAGCGAGAGGGAGAGAGAGAGAGAGAGAGAGAGAGAGAGAGAGAGAGAGAGAATTAAGGAGAGAGAATTAAGGTTTAACGTCGCATTCCGCAATATTTCAGCTATATAGCGATGGGACAAAGAGTATGTACATGGATTTAAACAGAGTATGTATACAAGAACGTGAACAGAGTACATGTAGAATGACATGCACAGAGTACATTTACATGGACAAGGAGCATGTATATTGACAGAGTACATGTACATCAACAGATTACATATACAGGCACATAGTACAGAAAACATGGACATGCGCAGAGTACATGTACATTAAATACAGCGAAGATATTGTCTAATACAGGACAGATATGGTATAATACAGGACAGATATGGTATAATACAGCACAGATTCGGTATAATACTGGACAGATATGGTATAATACTGCACAGATATGGTATAATACAGCACAGATATGGTGTAATACAGCACAGATTTGGTATAATACAGGACAGATATGGTATAATAGAGGGCAAATATTGTATAATACAGAACATATATTGTATAATACAGGACATATATGGTACAATACAGGAGAGATATGGTATAATACAGCACAGATTTGGTATAATACAGGAGAGATATGGTATAATACAGCACATTCAGGAGAGATAATATAACACAGGACAAATATGGTACAATACAGGACAGATATGGTATAATACAAAAGGTGTATATACAAAAAGCTCATGTGTCAGGAGTAGGATTCGAACCCACGCCCTGCGTTGCGCAGACCAGCACTTAGGACTGGCGCCTTAGACCACTCGGCCATCCTGACTTTACAGTTATAGTTCACACTATCAAGTCATATGTAGTATTTATGCACGATGCGACCATCAAGTGTGTAGTTGCGTCTACATGCAGAGAACTACAAGATGACACCCCACACGCTGCATTCGGACCAAGGATGGTCCATGTCTACACCAAATACCTCCCTTCACTTCCCAAAATGCCCGCTTTCGCTACTACTCCTACTGGTGACGTCACCAATGACGTCATGGATGACGTGAACATGTCTCAAATAGGTGTCTGCACCCCGAAAACTACAAAATGACACCTCCCACGACACATTCGGACCAAGGATGGTCCATCTCTACCCCAAATACCTTCCATCACTGCCCCAAAATACCCGCTTTCGCTACTACTCATACTGATGACGTCACCAATGACGTCACAGATGCTGTGGATATCCATCAAATCGGAATCTACACCCCGAGGGCTACAACATGACACCTCCCACGACGCATTCGGACCAAGGATGGTCCATCTCTACCCCAAATACCTTCCTTCACTGCCCCAAAATGGCCACTTTCGCTACCACTCGTAATGATGACGTCACAGATGCTGTGGACAGCCCTCAAATGGGGATATACACCATGAAAGCTACAAGATGACACCTCCCACGACACAATCGGACCAAGGATGGTCCCTCTCTATCCCAAATACCTTTCTGCACTTTCCTAAAATGCCCACTTTCGCTACTACACGTACTGATGACGTCACCGATGACGTCACAGATGCTGTAGACAGCCCCCAAATCGGGGTCTACACCCTGAGAGGTACAAAATGACACCTTCCAGGACGCATTCGGACCAAACATGGTCCATCTCTATCTCAAATACCTTCCTGTACTGCCCCAAAATGACCACTTTACTTACTACAGCCAACTGTGCATGCGCAGATTGACGCGACTTTGCACTTAAAATACGCCATTCTGACTCTACCCCACACAAGCTTCACTTTGACACCTTCCACGACCCATTCGGACCCATAGCGGTCCATCTCTACCCCAAACACACACCCACATACCCCCCCCCAAAATGCCTGCTTTCTATACTACGGGCCAGATTGCGCATGCGCAGAATATTGAAAACAGACTAACTATTAGTCCAGTCGGATGCTCCTCCACGAGCGCTTCAAAATAAGACCTCATACGACACCATAAGATCATTAGGGGCTCACCTAGACCCCAAAACGTCCAACCCGTATGGGCCTATACCCCATAGCCATGCAGTATAGGCCTATGGGCTTACCCAGGCCTCGGTAAACTTTTCCCGAAAATTTCACCGTTTCGCTTCGAAACCCTTCCCATCGTGTTCTAAATGACGAGACGTGAAAAACAAATCCAAACAACCTATATCACAATGAACGTATGTGAATTTCCCAGGTTGAACCTATACTCCCATATAGCCAGCCTATAGGCCTATATACAGACCTCGGTGACTTTTTCCAAAAATTTCACCGTTTCGCTTCGAAACCCTTCCCATCGTGTTCTACATGACGAGACGAGAAAAACGAGACCAAACAACCCATATCACAATGAACGTGTGTGAATTCCCCAGGTTGAACCTATACCCCCATATAACCATTATGGGACTATATGGGCTATATGGTACTTTTCCAAAAATTTCACCGTTTCGTTCCGGGACCCCTCCCATCGTGTTCTAAATGACGAGACGTGAAAAACAAATCCAAACAACCCATATCACAATGAACGTGTGTGAATTTCCCAGATTGGACCTATATCCCCATATAGCCAGCCTATAGGCCTATATACAGCCCTCGGTGACTTTTCCCAAAAATTTCACCGATTCGCTCCGGGTCCCCTCCCATTGTGTTTTTCTCGGCGAGACGAGAAAAACGAGACCCCACAACCCATAGTAACACCCACAAAAAAATTGACCACCCCTCCCCCCATATAGCCAGTATGAGCCTGTATACAGACCTCGGTGGCTTTTCCCAAAAAATTCACCGATTCGCTCCAGGACCCCTCCCATTGTGTTTTTTTCTCGGCGAGACGAGAAAAACGAAACCCCACAACCCATAGCAAAGCCCACGAAAAAAATTTGACCATCCCCATACCCCATACAGGCATTTTCCCGTATATTGTATAATACAGAGCCCTATTGTAGGGTAAAGTCCGAGTTCCGCTTTTTATGTTTTCGGTAAAAAATCCTAATTTTACATGCGCCCACCCCATTGACTTGATAGGCAGGCCCCGATAAGCCCGGGGACCGATATCAGCCCTTTTGGCTAGAGGTGATAGGGGTTTTCCCCTATTTTCTGGGTAAAGTCCGTGTTCCGCTTTTTATATTTTCGTGGGAAAATCCTAATTTTACACGCACCCACCCCATTGACTTGATAGGACGGCCTCGATAAGCCCGGGGACCGATATTAGCCCTTTTGGCTAGGGTTGATAGGTGTTTTCCCCTATTTTAGGGGTAAAGTCCGTGTTCCGCTTTTTATATTTTCGGGAAAAAATCCTAATTTTACACGCACCCACCCCATTGACTTGATAGGCAGGTTTCCAATAAGCCCGGGAACCGATATTAGCCCTTTTGTCTAGGGTTGATAGGTGTTTTCCCCCTATTTTAGGGGTAAAGTCCGTGTTCCGCTTTTTATAGTTTCGGGAAAAATCCTAATTTTACATACACCCACCCATGACTGGATGCCTCTTCACGAATGCTTCACCTTGATACCTCACTCGATCCAATCGGACCATGCAGCGTATTTGAAGTCTGGGGACTACTTTTTCTCCGCGGAAGCTTTCTTCCGCGACCGCATTACCGCCAGACCGCATCACCGCGAAAGAATACATGCCCAGGGGGCCTTTGCCGGAACTATAGTGACCCAGAGTTACCTCTCCCTAGATTGGAACTCTTCTGTGTTGGAGGTAGTTTTTGGTCTCTTGAGAAACAACGCCACCTGTCGCCACCAAGAGTTATCTCCCCCGGCAAAACCTGACTTTAAATGCACTTACTATACTACTGGGGTCGTATTCCGTTTTACACTCGGGAACCCCACGGGTTTCCCAGGTAGTCGCCTCTTACGACAAGCTGTCTGAGGAGCTGAGACCCTCATGATCATATTCTTGCCATGACCTGGGGTGTGTACATTGACACCCAGAAGCCCCATGGGGTCCCTGATTTTAACGCATGGTAAGCCTCGGCTAACAGCAGAGCGGAGATTGACGTGAACGCATGCATGCCACTCGTGGTCACTAGTACCAGTAACGTCTTCGATACTTTTACTGGGACATTACGTATCGGACTTTACGAAATACATGGCAGAATGCAAAGAAGCAATGAAACCCTCACCATATCACGACAAATCTTTCGTTGAATGGCGACCATATATCTTGTTAAAAGAATACATATAACTGAGTTATATATTCTCAGATGACATCAACGCACACATATTATCTCATAGTAGCAACTATAATTAAATAATCTAAACAAGCAGAAAAATAACAATTTTTCAACACCGGAACAAGACTTTTACATAATGCTTTTGACTTACTGTCTGAAATCGATTTTAAATTTCAACTTCCAGTAGGCAAATGGAAAAATCGGGTGTTGGCTTTTGCGACAAACAAAAACAAAGCCTATACTAAAGTTACTTTTATTTCGAAAAAAAAAACTACACCTCGATGCTTTTTAAATAAACAACATACAGAATGAAGTTAGTTCAAGCAATGATCACGAGTACGCCTGCTGCTGGTGTTACAGTTTGCTGAGAATCAAGGTAATTAACTTTAATTGTTAACTATAATATATGTTTCCATAGCGGCAATCTTGGATTTCCTTTTACATTTCCTGGTAGAACTCGACCCAATTGTACAGTGTGAAAAGTTTCAGTCCCCTTGCTCTAGGGGTAAGAAAAATATTTGGAGGAGAGGGTCGAAATGACCCGCTGCAGGACTGGAGCCAGATAGGGTTAGACGGAGTGTTTGAGTAATATATCTGCATGCGCTACTCACATCTGTATGCAGGATTGGAACGGAGTCTACTGCCCTGCATTATGGACGATGCGGTCTGACGGGACTATGGTAATTTGATCCAACTTATCACAGGGGCTCATTACCGTTGTTAATAGGTTGATTATAATTGGGGGGGTCGAGGTCGGTAACAAAACCGACCTCGACCCCTTATAATCAACCTATTTGACCAATTAACAACGGTAACGAGCCCCTGTGCAACTTATCAAACAACTTTCACCTCCTGAGTCACTTACTACATTTACCAGTTCAGCTAGATGTATATGTTATTCAACCACGAAAAATTAATTAAGAAAATACATTTAATCTTTCATGTGCGTAGATGAAGAAATTCAACAGTATTTACATGTATGTTCTGAAAGTGTGTGCTTCGAAAACATTACCTTTGATAAGAACTTCTGACCACGAAACACAAATTTCGGACTCCATGATGAACCGTTTTCAAGAAATATTTTTTTCATATATAAAACTGAAGAAATCAAGTAAAGGAAATTGGAGTAGATTAGAGTATTTTTTTTATCGGTAATTACATGCTTTATTTTCGTATGTCCATGCTAATCAATACAAAGCCAAATGATAAACAGATAGATTAAACAAATCAAAGGCGTATTGAATTGTAAAATCGAAGACTAATGAATTGTGTATGATGGGAGAGTCTATGATACATGATACGTGGACAACCTTTTGACCGGTTGATTATAGTCAAGGGCACACTCATATACACTGTCATACCGGACAGGTCTAACTAATTGGCACCAGTGGTCAATAAAGCCATCAATATTTAATCTCTTACTTTTACAGTTGAACAAACTCGGGAAATCATATCACTTGGGAAATTCAGAGCATTTTTATCCGATCGGAGAGTCGCATAAACTCTATGTGAAGGTGAAATGTTCTGTGTATTCAACGACATCTCGTTCCCGCATATTCAGATGCATCCACCGTGTAAATCTAGAAAGGCTGGTTCTAAAACATCGTTTCAACTTGTTTTCATCGTATAATTTCTCTTGAGAAACGGAGTCAAGAAGTTAGGAAGGTTTCTGATCAATCATCTCAAATTTCTCTCAAGATGATTTTTCTCTTGTCTGTAAATTTCGATTGCTTTTTAAGTCTGCATAATATCTCTGTTAACCTACCGTTAAAAAGAATTATCTGAAGATTATTTTCTCTGTTTATCTGGACAGAGAATATGAAAAGTAGTTCACTCATGTGCAAAACTGAAGGAGTTGTTCGGCCGGATTAAAACTGAACCGTGCGTACGTGGGTTTTCCCCTATACGTCATAGCACCGTAGTAAAAGTCACCTTCCGCTACTGCAGGCAGGGATGTTAATGAGCCTGTGAAATGGAGCATGCGCTGTGGGGAGGATAGGCAGGGGTCTCCCAGTATACATTGCGTTGGACAGGATGCGGTCAAGTGCATAAGACGAAAAAAATGCAAATACTGCTCCGACAAATTTACATGCGACCTGTAACCATCTCGGTCATCTTTACGCGGTAAGACTGACCCTGGGATCGTGTTTTTCCATTTTCAGCCTACTTTCGGCAACTTTCGGAAATCAATACCACGTGACTTCGTCAGCCAATCAGTTAAAGTCTACCGACGTAACCCCAACGTAACTCGCCATTTTCGAGTCATGTGATGTAATTACAGATCTACCACACCTCTTGGATGATACGAAAGTTATTGTTACGTATATATTTTGTAAGCCCAGGCAATATCTGTTTCCGAAGAGTTATGAAAAACTGTAATTTGTCAGATTTCTCAAGTCTGTTCTCCGCCGGATGAAGGCCGAACAGAATACGGTAAAGTACCGGGTGACCGGGTGCTGTACTGGCTGGGCTGATCAGTGTCCAGAATAATAGGAACTGTGGGCACTCTCGTGTTCTGGCACATGTAGGCACCGTCGTGATATGACTGAAACAATGTTGAAAAACGACGTTAAATCCTACTCACTCACTCACCCGGTAAAGTACCGGATATCGCTCCGCGATAATGGAGACACACGATTCGCAAGCCATCTTATGGATGGCGAAGTGCAAATGATTTCCATGTAGCATGCGAACATATGAAAATAGTAACGAACGTCGACTTCAAAGGAAAGAACGCGACTGGGATCTTTATAACCCACAACCGGAACTTGCCCAGCGAGAGCCGAACGAGATTTGTAACCCCCGCTTTTGAATAAGCAAACATTTTTCCACCACAATAATCTCACCTGAAGAAAGGATCTGTGTAGAACAAGGAAATTCAGTAGAGGTTTTTTTCTCGTGAATGTGCATGGTGGGCATAGACGGGATTCAAAATGATTCGCGTGGGATCAGATCTTTCGATAAGGGCTATAAATAAACTCTACGTTACTACATATACCGGTGAGTCAAGCAATTATATACAAGTTCTTATGTTGGAAGAACCTGGCTAATTTAATTACTGTACAAACAAATTTCATTCTTCGATTTTTCATTATCTAGAGCGCGTTCAAGTCTCTGCGAGAACTAGCACCAACCAGTCTTGCATCAGTGATAGTGATAGTGTCATGTTGTAAACGTGTTACGGTATGTGATATTTTCTTATGTAGAATAGCCGAGCCATGAGTTCATAGGTCTAAGAACACGACTCTGCCACCATCACGGATAGATCCAACGGGCATCCGCTCCACCTACGCCATCACGATAGAATATTCGATCCATATTTTTATCGATCATGTATTTCTATTGTTTCATTGCTGGAGACTGTTTTCGTAGGGAGTATGCACTGTACACAGTTCTGTTTGCTTAAAATGTCAAATTACTGGTATTTGAGCATCATTTCAAAAGCGTAGGAACTTGATCAATATATCGACGAGCATCGCGAACGCTTATAAGCAAATATGTAGGTTCTGTAGTCGCTATAATCTAATTAGGAAAGAGCTTTATCTCCCTTATTACACTAGGTGATACGTTGAACTTCCGGTATGCATCAAAGACACTCACAATTAGTTTAAGTAATGAATTATTCAATTATTCCAAAATATCAACTATGCGTCATGAGTAGTATATAGCCGTGATTAACCCGCGCATTGACCTCTTTGCACTTAAACTTGTGGCGGTCACGTGGCGGAGGTCAAAGGTCATTGAGTGCACTTGAGCTGGCCTGTATCCTATCATCCCGTCTCTGACCTTGAATCATGTTTAGACATGTTAGGGGATTCCTCCGCGGTGATGCGGTTTGGCGGTGATGCGGTCTGCCTCCGCGGACAGAAAGTAGCCCCAAGTATATAGAGGGCTGAGGGTATGTCTGACTGTATGGAATGCATGTATTGACTTGTGTCTGGGTTTTTTCCATCACGGGGAGTGCGCAGGTGTATGACGTCACTTCCGGTCTGCGTGAATCGGGCGTGATCTGGGTATGACTGTATGGGATGTACTGACTTGGTTCTGGGTTTTTTCCATCATGCGGCGGTCACGTGATTAGGAGTGCATGTACGGACTTGTATGCCGTCCATTCATTTGAATCGGGGACTTGGGGTCCCTACGGAAGGATTTTGCAACTCATGGGTGGGTGTATGTAAAATGAGGATTTGTCTCGAAAATATAAAAAGCGGAACACGGACTTTATCTCTAAAATAGGGGAAAACCCCTATCAACTCTATCCTAAAGGGCTAATATCGGTCCCTGGCTTATCGGGTTCTGCTTGGAGTGGGTGTATGTAAAATTAGGATTTGTCCCGAAAATATAAAAAGCGAAACACGGACTTTACCGCTAAAATAGGGGAAAACTCCTATCAACCCTATCCCAAAGGGCTAATATCGGTCCCTGGCTTATCGGGGCCTGGGTGCATGGTGGGTGCATGTAAAATTAGGATTTGTCCCGAAAATATAAAATGCGGAACACGGACTTTACCCCTACAATAGAGGAAAACTCCTATCAGCCCTATCCAAAAGGGCTAATATCGGTCCCCGGGCTTATCGCAGTCTGCCTATCAAGTCATGGGTGGGTGGATGTAAAATCAGGATTTTTCCCGAAAATATAAAAAGCGGATTTTCCCGAAAATATAAAAGCGGAACACGGACTTTACCCCTACAATAGAGGAAAACCCCTATCAATCCTATCCCAAAGGGCTAATATCGGTCCCCGTGCTTATCGGGTTCTGCCTGGAGTGGGTGTATGTAAATTTACGATTTGTCCCGAAAATATAAAAAACGGAACGCGGACTTTACCCCTAAAATAGGGGAAAACCTCTATCAACCCTATCCAACAGGGCTAATATCGGTCCCCAGGCTTATCGGGACCTGCCTATCAAGTCAATCGGGTGGGTGTATGTAAATCTAGGATTTGTCCCGAAACTATAAAAAGCGGAACACGGACTTTACCCTACAATAGGGGGAAACTCCTATCAACCTTGTCCCAAAAGGCTAATATCGGTCCCTGGCTTATCGGAGCCTGCTGAGAGTGGTAGGGTGGGGGATTAGGAGTAGTATAGAAAGCAACAGTTTTGGGGCTCCGAGCTCCCGCCTGTGTCATCCCCGAGCTCGAGACTCCCGACTACTCCATCCCCCAGCTCCGAGCTTCCGTCGTTACGCCTTAACGCCTGTCGTTACGCCTTAACGCCCTAGCATAAAGCCTTGACGCCATGATATACACAGATGAAAGAAAAACAACAACATCAAGGATGAGAGATGAGAGAACAACAACAACAACATGTCTTATTTCTTTTCATATGGTTTATTCTCCCCTCCAGTACATCATACCCACGCTGGGGGAGCCGCGTTGGATATGTTTACAAGTCAAGAAGACTCTTGTCCAATCAGAGGCCGCCATTTGGCGCTGTATCAGTCATATTCGTTCTTGCCCGTTACTGCTTTAGATGTTTTCTCGACTGCTCTTGTCCAATCAGAAGTCGCCGTTTCAGAAAGTTTCATCTTTGCTCGGTGTGACCTAATCGTCGTCGGGCAGGCCTGGATATTGTTCGGGCAGCATGTCCTGAAAGAGTTGCTTGAGCATCCTGATCGCATTTTCCAGGGCCTCAGTGGGTGGTAGCCCCATATCCTCTTCCAAGTGACGCTTGGTCTTCATGATGGACCTGTGCGTGGGGTCGCCTTTCATTTCAAGCGGTAGTAAGGTATACTGTGCATAGATCGCCATGGCTGTTTTCCTGATGCAGGGGCGCATTTGGGTGTACGCCTGTTGTAAGTTATCCTGTCCGGCGTCCTCCATCGCTGCAGCATGAGTATTGATAGCTGCTGTCACAATACGATCCCAGAAGGTAGGTTCTGCCTCACTTTCCTGGTATGTAGGCTGACTATCTGAGGTCAAGGTCTCCGTATCAGTATATAGACTCTCAGCAATCTCAATTTCCTGGGATGTAGGCTGACTATCTGAGGTCAAGCTCTCCGTATCAGTAGATAGACTCTCATTAATCTCTGTATCGGCTTCTTATGCCTCGGAGTCTTCAATCCCATGTATATTTTTCTCGTGTCGCATCATATCGTAACTTCCGGTGAACGTGCCTTGGCACTCAGAGCAAGTATAAGCCATGTTGACGGTTGAACGTCGACTGTGCGTATTTTGGCAATACACTTACTTTTATAGACAGTAACGCCCGTCAACGCTTAGCTTAACGCTTCAACGCCCTGGTGAACTAGCTCAGAAGCCCTGATTGTCATGGAATTGCCTCCAATACATCGAAATGCAGTGACGCCCGTCAACGCCCGTCGTTACGCCTTAACGCCCGTCTCAACGCCCGTCAACACCCGTCGTTACGCCTTAACGCCCGTCTCAATACCTTAACGCCCTATCTTTACGCCTTAACGCCCGTCTCAGCGCCTTAACGAGCGATAAAGGGCTTTTGGAGGCCGATTAACCTTTGACCTCTGAGTGCACTTTCGGTCACGTGACCGGAAGTGACCTTTGACCCCCTGCGCGCGCTAACAATACCGGGTAAAAATTGCGCGCAGGGGTCAAAGGTCAGTTCCGGTCACGTGAACGGAAGCGGAAGTGACCTCACAGAGGTCATATGCAAATGTCACTTCCGAGCTCTGAGCTCCGCAGGCTTTGAGCTCCAAGAGCTCCGATCCAAGAGCTCTGCCACACGGGAGCTCCCACCACCACCACCGGGCGTTGACGCCCGTCAACGCCCGGTGGTGGCGGTGGTGGTGGTGGTGGTGATGGTGGTGGTGGAATATGTGTGTGCGCCTGCGTACGATGACGTCACTTCCGAGCAGCGCAGGGTCAAAGGTCACTTCCGATCACCTGGTCAAAGGTGACTTCCGGTCACGTGACCGAAAGTGCACTCAGAGTTCAAAGGTTAATCGGCCTCCAAAAGCCCTTTATCGCTCGTTAAGGCGCTGAGACGGGCGTTAAGGCGTAAAGATAAGGCGTTAAGGTATTGAGACGGGCGTTAAGGCATAACGACGGATGTTGACGGGCGTTGAGACGGGCGTTAAGTCGTAACGACGGGCGTTGACGGGCGTCACTGCATTTCGATGTATTGGAGGCAATTCCATGACAATCAGGGCTTCTGAGCTAGTTCACCAGGGCGTTGAAGCGTTAAGCTAAGCGTTGACGGCCGTTACTGTCTATAGAAGCAAGTGTATTGCCAAAACACGCACAGTGGACGTTCAACCGTCAATATGGTTTATACTTGTTCTGAGTGCCAACGCACATTCACCAGACGTTACGATATGATGCGACACGAGCAAAATGTACATGGGATTGAAGACTCCGAGGCACAAGAAGCTGATACAGAAATTGATGAGAGTCTATCTACTGATAAGGAGAGCTTGACCTCAGATAGTCAGCCTACATCCCAGGAAAGTGAGATTGCTGAGAGTCTATATACTGATACGGAGAGCTTGACCTCAGATAGTCAGCCTAGATACCAGGAAAGTGAGGCAGAACCTTCCTTCTGGGATCGTATTGTAACAGCAGCTATCAACACTCATGCTGCAGCGATCGAGGACGCCGGACAGGATAACTTACAACAGGCGTACACCCAAATGCGCCCCTGCATCAGGAAAACAGCCATGGCGATCTATGAACGGTATACCTTATAACCGCTTGAAATGAAAGGCGACCCCACGCACAGGTCCATTATGAAGACCAAGCGTCACTTGGAAGAGGATATGGGGCTACCACCCACTGAGGCCCTGGAAAATGCGATCAGGATCTTTCAGGACATGCTGCCCGAACAATATCCAGGCCTGCCCGACGACGATTAGGTCACACCGAGCAAAGATGAAAGTTTCTGAAACGGCGACTTCTGATTGGACAAGAACAGTCGAGAAAACATCTAAAGCAGTAACGGGCAAGAACGAATATGACTGATACAGCGCCAAATGGCGGCCTCTGATTGGACAAGAGTCTTCTTGACTTGTAAACATACCCAACGCGGCTCCCCCAGCGTGGGTGTGATGCACTGGAGGGGAGACTAAACCATATGAAAAGAAAAAAAACATGTTGTTGTTCTCTCATCTCTCATCCTTGATGTTGTTGTTTTTCTTTCAATGTGTATATCATGGCGTCAAGGTGTTATGCTAGGGCGTTAAGGCGTAACGACGGAAGCTCGGAGCTCGGGGATGGAGTAGGATGGGATGAGGCAGGCGGGAGCTCGGAGCTCGGAGCTCCAAAACTGTTGCTTTCTATACTACTCCTAATCCTCCACCCTACCACTCTCAGCAGGCCCCGATAAGCCAGGGACCGATATTAGCCTTTTGGGACAAGGTTGATAGGAGTTTTCCCCTATTGTAGGGTAAAGTCCGTGTTCCGCTTTTTATAGTTTCGGGACAAATCCTAAATTTACATACACTCACCCGATTGACTTGATAGGCAGGTCCCGATAAGCCCGGGACCGATATTAGCCGTTTTGGGTAGGGTTGATAGAGATTTTCCCCTATTTTAGGGGTAAAGTCCGTGTTCCGTTTTTTATATTTTCGGGACAAATCCTAAATTTACATACACCCACTCCAGGCAGACCCCGATAAGCCCAGGGAGCGATATTAGCCCTTTGGGATAGGATTGATAAGGGTTTTCCTCTACTGTAGGCGTAAAGTCGGTGTTCCGCTTTTTATATTTTCGGAAAAAATCCTAATTTTACATGCACCCACCCATGCACCCAGGCCCCGATAAGCCCGGGAACCGATATGACCCCTTTTGGATAGGGCTGATAGGAGTTTTCCTCTATTGTAGGGGTAAAGTCCGTGTTCCGCTTTTTATATTTTCGGGACAAATCCTAATTTTACATGCACCCACCATGCACCCAGGTCCCGATAAGCCAGGGACCGATATTAGCCCTTTGGGATAGGGTTGATAGGAGTTTTTTCCTATTTTAGCGGTAAAGTCCGTGTTCCGCTTTATATATTTTCGGGACAAATCCTAATTTTACATACACCCACTCCAGGCAGAACCCGATAAGCCAGAGACCGATATTAGCCCTTTAGGATAGAGTTGATAGGGGTTTTCCTATTTTAGAGGTAAAGTCCGTGTTCCGCTTTTTATATTTTCGAGACAAATCCTCATTTTACATACACCCACCCATGACTTGCGAAATCCTTCCGTAGGGACCCCAAGTCCCCGACTCAAATGAATGGACGGCATACAAGTCCGTACATGCACTCCTAATCACGTGACCGCCGCATGATGGAAAAACCCCAGAACCAAGTCAGTACATCCCATACAGTCATACCCAGGTCACGCCCGATTCACGCAGACTGGAAGTGACGTCATACACCTGCGCACTCCCCGTGATGGAAAAAACCCAGACACAAGTCAATACATGCATTCCATACAGTCAGACATACCCTCAGCCCTCTATATACTTGGAACTACTTTCTGTCCGCGGAGGCAGACCGCATCACCGCTAAACCGCATCACCGCGGAGGAATCCCCTAACATGTCTAAACATGATTCAAGGTCAGAAACGGGATGAAAGGATACAGGTCAGCTCAAGTGCACTCAATGACCTTTGACCTCCGCCACGTGACCGCCACAAGTTTAAGTGCAAAGAGATCAATGCGCGGGTTAATCACGGCTATATACTACTGTCATGGGCGTGTATCCCACTAACGGACCTATTCTTTTTTTTTCTTTTTTTTTTAACGGATTCCATTTTTTTTTTTTTTTCAAATGTCCACCCATGACCAAATTCTGACAAAAACAAAACACGTCACCCCATCTGACCCTTAAGCAGTCTCTAGCAGTCTCTTATGGCATGGCAGGGTCATTTTATAAGCAATATTTATTTGCCTGTTTATTAAGGAAATGCATTCTCATTAATATCTGGCTATTATCTGGCGCTGATTGTCAGGTAGTCACTGCGCCACAATCCGCAGGATAATCACCGAGTAATTAAGGACCAGCACGTGTAGTTCCATCAGTTTTTTTGAGTCAATCTTTCAAATGCAAGATCTCAAAATTGGAACATGATATAGATCTGAAACTTCAACTTTACACACATATTCTTGAGGATATTCTATAACTATAGATCTGGCACTTTATGAAATATTATGACAAATATGAATTTTGATATTTTTGAACATTTTTCAATCTTTGGTACGCTACCTTACAACAAAAGTTATTATGAATCATAGTGCAAAATGATGAAATGCAACTTTGTTAATAACTTTTGTTGTAAGATCACAAAGGTGGTGTTCGCTTTAGATAGGGATCGTCCTCAATGTTTTTTTGATACACACAGCTGGTGGGGCTAATTTTTGTCTAACAAGAGCCAAATTGACAATTTCTTACAGTCTACATACTGAATGATCAGATAAAAAATAATCAAGGCGCCATCCACAGATAAACACAACCAGACTTACAGCGGTTCAAACCTACCGTATTGGCTTATTTTTGCACTTTTCGGTGCGTTTAGAGTCGACATTTTCTCTTGTTACAAAATTATGACACCTTTAACCAAAATCATATTTAGACTGAAAATTTCAGAATTATTTGTTGTTCAAAATAGCTAAAATTGGTTTTGGTTAAAGGTGTCCAATTTGTCTAACAAATGAAAATCTGCACCGAAAAGTGCATAAAAATACGAAATTAAGCCAATGTACCAAATTTCCTGCGCTATAAATCCGTGTTCGTGCATCTGCAGCCCTTCATTATTTCGTGTCTTAGAATTCAGCATATAGGCTGTACAAAATGGTTCAAGTTTATTTCATATCATTTTGATAAAAGTGAAAGTTTGGCCCAACAAACCGAACAGCTTGAGGAGGATTCCCTATGTAATCGAACAACGCCTTTCCTCCCTAAAATGATCACAAATATGGGACTAATAAACCACTTTGCACTTGATGCAAGTAAACCCGACAATCAGTACTGTAAGTACTTTGATAATTATTGGAGACACATGTAAATCAAGGCTTCCACCAAGTGCCTCCATTCAATGTTTCTCAGTCGTTTACAACTTGTCTCTCATTCCGCTTAATCTGGTACTAGTGGACGTACGAACCTCATCATAGCGTCCATATAAACAATCACGATCTAAGTATGGCTGAGATACATCATTTTCAGTAACGACTTTACAACGAAAATCATATGGATTAAGAATACTGACTAGCGATACCGTTTTGATATTTGGAAATTCACGATGTCTTGCGGGCATCCTTGGAAACTGTTAGGATTCTCTCATGCCGGAATCTAGCCCACGTTTATGTATACTGTGATTTTATTGTTTAATGCTAATTAATGCTGTTATACGAATTATGCCTAGGTCTTTAGAATATGGACGCGGAAATTCTTCAGTGGACGATGGCTGAATATACTTATATTTATAACATAGAGAAACACAGGCGTGTCCAATCTCAACCCTTAGTAGTAGGGAAGCAGTATCACAGCCCCCGCACATCCTCCCAAATGCACATTGCCTCCCAAATCCACCGAGCGCTGTCTTACGTCATTAACGATTTATATTTGTATAAATTATTGCGTCTGGATATTAATAAATTACGTACGTTATAACCTATCCTAAATATATATAGAAAAGATCTACATATGATATTATAAATAAATTCTCCGAATTTATACGTTAATTATTAATAACGATTAAATAACCTATATTTTAGGTTTCGTACCGCTTTTACAAAAAGGTGTTATTTCGATAAAAATATATGTAGTACGGGTTCATAGCAATAAATTCTCCGAATCTGTACGTTAAGCGTTCATATATATTGTAGACTATTAATTTTTACAAATTGCAATTAGCATTACCAAACACTCGACTACTAATTACGGGGTATATCGATTATAACCTCGCCATACAGCTAGAAGGCGGTCATGATACATAATTGTATTGATTTTAATACCTGTCAATGCGAAGGGGTGTATTGTGGTAACAGGTGTGATCGAATAACAGAAATCACTCGGTCTGAATATAACCAGGCGTTTCAATTATAACTTGCAGAACTCGATTGCAATTATTATATGATAATATTGGGGGTTCGAGTGTTTATATTTACAGACCGATATCGATTTAATTAGGGCAATTATACAGTACGATCAACGTATAGCGGGAGTTGAAAGGGTATACCGTGAAATAGATCATTATTTGAGAACCGTTTGTCGAAATATATATATACCTCTAATAGAATTCAATTTATATCTTACTTCGGAATGGCGAATTTACTGAAAAATACCATCGAACCTAAAGAATCGTCCGTAAGTATAATAATTTTATTGCGATCTACTCGCAGATAATACAAGGGCTACTCACTTTTAATATTTCAACTCTATATTTTTTATAGGCTAACAGCTCTACGTGGGCCGGATTCGTACGAGAAAATACGGACATTTTAGGTAGTTCCGGTTGGCCTAGTTTGGAGACTGTATTCGCCATAGATGGAGTCGTTGAAACACGAACGGTTAAAAATGACGATGATTGGAATGTGGGTATAAGAAATACGACAACCATCCTCCTGAATGATTCCTCTTCACTTCCGGAGATTAAAACACGTAAATGTGTGGACGAATTAACCCGTTTATTCTCGCCCAGAGTTTGCAAAAACTGTATCATCATTAAGCGTCGAAGTTTGCGGAAAATGTCGCGTTAGTTTATGCCGAGATTGCGCGTGTTTTGCCCGACAGGTGTCATTCGAGGTTTTTTATGTGTCCAACCTGTTGTAGTTGTGAGTTTTGTGGTTATTGGCGAATGAAACTTTCCAAATAATCAAAACTGATGATAACAATAAACAGCTGCCACACCTATCTATGGGGGGGACTATTCTTGGACTTGCGCAGATTTTTAGGAACTTTTCATGAACTGTCTTGGACTATTGTTGGATTTGTGTGGATTTTAAGAACTTTTCATGAACTTTTAGGGACTATTCTTGGACTAGTCTTGGACTAGTCTTGGACTTGGGTGGACTTTTAGGAACTTCTCATGAACTTTTAGGGACTGTTCTTGGACTAGTCTTGGACTAGTCTTGGACTATTCTTGGACTTGGGTGGATTTTTAGGAACTTTTCATGAACTTTTAGGGACTAGTCTTGGACTATTCTTGGACTTGGGTGGATTTTTAGGAACTTTTCATGAAAAGTTCTTAAAATCCAATAATAGTCCGAGGAAGTCCAAGACTAGTCCAAGACTAGTCCAAGAGTAGTCCCTAAAAGTTCATGAAAAGTTCCTAAAAAATCCACCCAAGTCCAAGAATAGTCCAAGACTAGTCCAAGAATAGTCCCTAAAAGTTCATGAAAAGTTCCCTAAAAATCCAATCTAAGTCCAAGAACAGTCCAAGACTAGTCCAAGAATGAATAGTCCAAGACTAGTCCCAAGAACAGTCCTCAAAAGTTCATGAAAAGTTCCTTTAAAATCCACCCAAGTCCAAGAATAGTCCAAGACTAGTCCAAGAATAGTCCCTAAAAGTTCAAGAAAAGTTCCTAAAAATCCACCCAAGTCCAAGAATAGTCCAAGACTTGTTCAAGACTAGTCCAAGAATAGTCCCTAAAAGTTCATGAAGTTCATGAAGTCTTGGACTATTCTTGGACTTGGGTGGATTTTTAGGAACTTTTCATGAAAAGTTCTTAAAATCCAATAATAGTCCGAGGAAGTCCAAGACTAGTCCAAGACTAGTCCCTAAAAGTTCATGAAAAGTTCCTAAAAAATCCACCCAAGTCCAAGAATAGTCCAAGACTAGTCCAAGACTAGTCCAATAATAGTCCCTAAAAGTTCATGAAAAGTTCCTAAAAATCCACCCAAGTCCAAGACTAGTCCAAGACTAGTCCAAGAATAGTCCCTAAAAGTTCATGAAAAGTTCCTAAAAATCCACCCAAGTCCAAGAATAGTCCAAGACTAGTCCAAGAATAGTCCCTAAAAGTTCATGAAAAGTTCCTAAAAATCCACCCAAGTCCAAGAATAGTCCAAGAACAGTCCCTAAAAGTTCATGAAAAGTTCCTAAAAATCCACCCAAGTCCAAGAATAGTCCAAGACTAGTCCAAGAATAGTCCCTAAAAGTTCATGAAAAGTTCCTAAAAATCCACCCAAGTCCAAGAATAGTCCAAGACTTGTCCAAGACTAGTCCAAGAATAGTCCCTAAAAGTTCATGAAAAGTTCTTAAAATCCACACAAATCCAACAATAGTCCAAGACAGTTCATGAAAAGTTCCTAAAAATCTGCGCAAGTCCAAGAATAGTCCCCCCCATAGATAGGTGTGGCAGCTGTTTATTGTTATCATCAGTTTTGATTATTTGGAAAGTTTCATTCGCCAATAACCACAAAACTCACAACTACAACAGGTTGGACACATAAAAACCCCGAATGACACCTGTCGGGCAAAACACGCGCAATCTCGGCATAAACTAACGCGACATTTTCCGCAAACTTCGACGCTTAATGACTGATTACAGTTTTTGCAAACTCTGGGCGAGAATAAACGGGATAATTCGTCCACACATTTACGTGTTTTAATCTCCGGAAGTGAAGGGGAATCATTTAGGAGGATGGTTGTCGGACTTCTTATACCCACATTCCAATCATCGTCATTATAAACCGTTCGTGTTTCAACGACTCCATCTATGGCGAATACAGTCTCCAAACTAGGCCAACCGGAACTACCTAAAATGTCCGTATTTTCTCGTACGAATCCGGCCCACGTAGAGCTGTTAGCCTATAAAAAATATAGAGTTGAAATATTAAAAGTGAGTAGCCCTTGTATTATCTGCGAGTAGATCGCAATAAAATTATTATACTTACGGACGATTCTTTAGGTTCGATGGTATTTTTCAGTAAATTCGCCATTCCGAAGTAAGATATAAATTGAATTCTATTAGAGGTATATATATATTTCGACAAACGGTTCTCAAATAATGATCTATTTCACGGTATATACTTTCAACTCCCACTATACGTTGATCGTACTGTATAATTGCCCTAATTAAATCGATATCGGTCTGTAAATATAAACACTCGAACCCTCAATATTATCATATACTAATTGCAATCGAGTTCTGCAAGTTATAATTGAAAAGCCTGGTTATATTCAGACCGAGTGATTTCTGTTATTCGATCACACCTGTTACCACAATACACCCCTTCGCATTGACAGGTATTAAAATCAATACAATTATGTATCATGACCGCCTTCTAGCTGTATGGCGAGGTTATAATCGATATACCCCGTAATTAGTAGTCGAGTGTTTGGTAATGCTAATTGCAATTTGTAAAAATTAATAGTCTACAATATATATGAACGCTTAACGTACAGATTCGGAGAATTTATTGCTATGAAC
>JAVTVY010000894.1:0-33639 GCA_036873755.1 Hanleya hanleyi
ACAATTTGGTAATTTGTCTACTCTTTCAGCTTTATTAGTTGACAATCTCTCAAAATTAGATCGAGCAGCTGTCTCCTCTTTGTCCAAACGCGCTCATATCGCGATAAAACAACCGGTAAGGGCAGAGCGACTGTCATTAAGACTGAAACTCACCGACAGTTGAAAGATCCGAAAGACACCCATTCTTTATTTCTTGTTTATCCAAAATCAAACTCACCGTAGAACTTGAAAATATTCGAAGGACTAGAATGCTGCCAGCGTAGTGGTCTTTGGACTTTGCCAGAGTAGTGGACGGTCAAAATATCAGTAGTTTGCCCCGTCAGGTGGACTGCAATACCTCTCATAATTTACTTTTGACGATGTATATTGAAATGTGGATGATATCAGGCGTTTAGTTTTACCCTACGAGCTGAGCTGTGTACCACAGGCTGTGGGGAAGCTGTTGGTTCCGTCCCTGCCCTGAATATATTCCATATTCCTTAGACTAACGAGCTGAAACTTCCTCCACTATATGTTCTACCAGAAATGAATACCAGGAGCCCAATTTTTAGAATTCATTTTTCGTGCAACATTTCTTCGAAACCACTGCAGGATAATTTGGTAATATATTATCGGATTTAAGAGAAAATTTTGTTTGTGCTCAGCAAGAGGCAACAGTTTTTCTGGAAATCTCACATGGCCGAGATTTCAGTATATTAAAGCTCCTCTGCTGGGGGATAAGAAAAGAAGTTCAACATGGCCAGAATTGGACAAACTGCAAACTCACCAAGTTTTAGCTTTCATTTGTTCGCCCTTCCGAAGCACGAGCGAACATTGCAGGACTATCAATACGAATCATAATATTTATTTTATTTAAATTAATATTAAAGCAATAAACAACATAGTACGTACCCTCTTCATGGGTTTGAACAACCCGGTCAGAAATGGGACCGCGGCCCACCTTTGTTGAGGCAAATATCGATATCTCATAGTTCGTCCAAGGAGAGAGCTCGCTCAATATATACGACTCTCTGTTGGGCCCCAAAGTCACTTCCTGACGATTCTGACGTCTCTCATCGGTATAAATGAGCGTGTAGCTTACTATCCTGCCATGACATTGGTCTGCATCAGGAGATAGCCAGTTTACATTGATATTCCTTGAGTCCTTGGGGTGGCAATCAAAACGCTGGGGAGGCCCGCTCGGAACTGAAATAAAACAGCGTTTGCAAATATGACAAGTCTGACGTATTACACGTTAACAAAATTACTAAGTTGAAACACATGGAGTGTACCTATATAACGAGATTCACTAATTTGAATAACAACTAAAATGCGGTTTTGATAGACAAAATATTGTTGTCTTGTTGTATTCAAGCGAGATATTTCGATTAGAAACACTTGTTATGATTGATGAAAATATCAGCTGAAATGGGCTGAGTATTCTAGCTTCCAACAGATTTGTACCCAATCTGTCACAAGCCGCCGGATTATCTCGATTCAATTATTGTCATGTTGGAGTTATTTCATCCATTTTGGGTTGTTTAAGTTGGGCCTCCGTTCCTCACATTGGGTTAGGTAGATAGATTACAAAACCGCAATTTTTTGTCAAGATGTCGATTACCAATTTATTGAGAAACTGTTTCTTTTTAGGAGAAAAATAAAAAATGAGGCGCAATTTTGTAAAATTACAGGTTTTAAGCTCATTTTGGTGGTCGAGTTACTTAGTTTCTCTGACTCCATATACTCCGATCATTGTCTGCAAACGGTAAACAACTAGCCGATACAAGACATGAAGAGTCGATGAAGTGATTTAGTTGATAGGTTAAAACATTGTGACAGGTTTTCCTGGCTTTGAAAATATTTCGATCTGAACTTTTATTTTATTAAATTTTATTAGTAAAAATTTAATTTTTTATTAATAAAATATTATTTTATGATAATCTTTTACTCAATCACTTTGGTAGGTTTATCGTAGGTAGACTGGAAAATGGGGATGGGCATAATCACGATATTTTTGCTTGTGCTACAGCTCTTAGGTAATTTAGATTATATGTCAGTAATAGTTTGGGTTGTTAGTTCTAGCGTTTCCTGATGTTATTGTATAATACATTCTAGCAAGTTTTTTTAGAGCAAAAGTGAATATACTCGTTTACTGGGGATTTCTATCAAAGTATTCATTTCACATAACTTTACAGTGATTATGAACTTAATATTTATACCCGTTCCAGTAAGATAACTTTTAATTCACATATTATACGACGAGATTATTTGGTTGAGGGAAAATCCATAACATTATTTAAACAGTAGTGATTATATTTGACAATCGTGAATCCCATGGGAACAATATCAAGTTAGATATTAAATATAACTGGCAAAACTATAATGTAATTCTACGTAATACTAAACTCAAGGAAATTTGTTAAATATAAATGCATATCGTATAACGTCATCACTTGTTCAAGAAAAATGTGTGGATTAGCACTGATAGCCCCAAGATTTTGCTTTCAAAAATGATAGGGCAATAGTGTCGGCACACAACACGGTAGGTACGTTGCTAATCAAAGCCCAACAAAATAAGGAATGCCTTGTAGATTCACAGACTCAATCCTTTTCGCAGGAAATATTTTTATTTGTAGAAGTATTTTCTTTTCGAATAGTTCACTTTTTATCTCATTTGACCTCCCAAAACTATTTCTAATATAATTATCAGGGTTATATTCATCTCTATGTTGAACTCTATCCCAACTGGAACTAATGGTTATCATGGAAACTCAATTTGTGACAAAAGTAGAAAAAACGCACATTTTGGCTACTTATAATTGCACCTCGGCTAATCTAACATTGATCCTAAATGACCTAAAGTTGTTGCCATATGCACGATTTCAATACCTTATCAAAACAATGACATACTACAGAAATGATAGATTTTCTCTGCTGGGAAAACCTCAAAATCATGATAAAAACTTTTACGTTGGGCACAGGCAAAACAGGTTCTATGAAACAGTATATACGGTGCAGTTAGAAAAATTACATGATAATACACGCAGGAAGAACAAGTGATTCAACATGTATGAATTTTCAAAAATAATGTAGGGATGTGTAAACAACAAAAAGAATAGGTGAATGTAAATCAAAGGTATAAAGACAAATTAATTGTAAAAATATCGGGAAACAGGAGTTTTGAATGTGGTGACTGAATTAAAAAATTTTATTGTAGAGTCTGCTGCAAAATTCTTATATGGTCGTCTAACAAATCGTAAAAAAGAATATTTTCTGGAATTTTGATGAATGATATGCTCAATTAAATAGGATAAAATTTTAATTTGAATTTTATTAAGCACTGATCACAATTTGTGAAATAATCAATACCTTTACATTGCAATTGTCAGTACGGTACAACTCCAAAACTTTGGCAAATATGGTTGTTCATTCATAAATTGCAAACAACACAAATATTATACTCAAATGTTATCTAAATAAGCAAGTTTAGTATTATTTCATAATACAGAATAATTATTTTTTCTCATTATGATTTCATTTGTTTTCGGTCAGGTATATATAATACAGAGTGTGGCAGCAAGGAAGAATCATTCTTCAGCTTGTTACCTATTAGAGATAAGAGTGTGATTTCCAGGTTGTGAGTTGAACTGTACAAACAAGTGACATTCTGTAACGTAGAGAGAGTTTGTTTTGATTTGAGTTTGGTCAAACAGAATCGCACATTTAATTTTGGTGAAACAAATAGTAATCTCCTGTTTTCAGCATGGCTAGTAACTTCCACCCGCAAGCATTTGTAGAGGAAGGAAAACCTGTCTGTAAGTCATTTAGAGGAGGTACGCAAGGCTGAGTTACAATCATTAGCCAGCCACTTAAATGTTAGTGTGTCAGCCAGTATGAGGAAGAATGAAATAGTCCAGGCAATAGGATAGCATGTGTACCTAGAAAGTGAAGGAAGTGATGAGGAAATTGAGCGAGGCAAGGAGATAGAATTATTAAAGATAGCTCTAAGGGGGAGAAGGTTTTTCGCAAGAAGGTTATAAGTTAGACTTACAGGCAGAGGAAAGAAAGAAAAAGTTGGAGGCGGAGAAAAGGAGAGGCGCAGATAAACGGCTTGAATTGTAATTTGAGGTTCGAAAAGCAGGAAAGCGATACAGAAAGACCCAGAGAAAGAAAGAAATAAAAGAGAGAGGAAAGAGAGAGAGGGTAAATCTGAGGAAAGACGTAGCCCAGAATTTGACCTTGCTAGGAATATTAACCTGGTTCCTAAATTCAATGAGGATGACACGGAGATATATTTTATCTTCCTTGAGAAAATTGCCTGCAGTTTCAAGTGGCCAGAAAATATCTGAACCCTGTGGCTACAAAGAGTATTTGTACGTAAGGCGACTGAACTTTACATATCATTATCTGAGGAACCGTCTAGTAATTATGACTGCCATTTTGACAGTCTACGAGCTGGAGCCTGAAGTCTACAGAAATTTACAAACTAAAGAGAAAAGAGTTTGCAAGGGAGAACAAATTGTATTGGAAATGTGGCACATTTCAGGTAGAGAAGAAATATGAACAGTAGGGGAAATGATGGAACACTTTTAATGTCTGATGGAAGACTGTAAGAACAGTATTCCCTGGGGTAGTAGGACTCAACTGGACCAACAGAAGTTAGTCGAGTTAAAGAGGGCAGCAGTTATTTCTGATGACTACGAATTAACCCACAAAAAAAAAATAATTTCCAGTACAAGAATTACGGGAAAAGTGAGTAGGTGGAAAATTTGGCCCTAAGATTGACCAAAAAGCTAGTACAAGTTCAAAGGATGAGAAAGGTCAAGGTTACAAAGTAGGCTCTGATTTAGAAAAGAAGACAGGGGAGCCTGTTAAAACTTTTCTAATTTCTCTAAAGACAGATTGTTGGAAACTTCCTAATGACAGACAGGGGAATAAACTTTCTCTTTCGTTAAATGCAGAGATATCTCACCCCGGCTGAAAAAGAAAATACCCGACAAGGAATATGTGAGTGGGAATCAGATATCGGAGGGTTACAAGAGGTTCTTGTCTAAGGGAGAAGTGTCACCAGTTAATCCGGAAGGAAAAAACAAATTTGTAGTTATCTGAGAGATAATGAGGTGTCACAGTCTCAAATGTTATCTGGTATTATGACACTTTCTATGGATATTTCTGTGAACGCTAGTGAGTTGATGCAGGGTTTGATTGGAATTATATTATGTTCTCTAGTACCGAGCTATCTTGAAGAGTGAGTTGGTCTCTGGTCCAGGAACAGTAGGGATTGTTGAGACAATTGCCATTGAGGGTGTAATCCATTTGCTAGGAAATAACTTAGCAAGGGATAGAATGAATATTTGACCAATCGTGTCAGACAAGCTGAAGGTTAACATTGATATTGCAGTTTTGAAGGATCAGTTCCAGTAATAAGTCCTACATGTGTAGTTTCCCGTAATTCTTGTATCGGAAATTATTAAAAAAAAATTGTGGGTTAATTCGTAGTCATCAGAAATAACTGCTGCCCTCTTTAACTCGACTAACTTCTGTTCGTCCATTTGAGTCCTACCAGGAGAAACCGGGAAACACTCAATCTGATGAAGCGGAGGACGTTGCTGGTGTCTGGCTATCAGAGCCTTTTTTGTGAATCTAGATAGTAATAATGAGAGTGGTAATTCACAGGACAATTTTTAACCGGTCATCACTGGTTAAGGAACAGCAAGATGATCCTGTTATCAGAGATATTATGGACACCGTATGGAACATAACCACATTCCATATTGAATAGTTGGATAAGCTCTAGAAAGAAATGTAGATGTCACAGCGACGTCATCTATTCTGAACCCATTTTTTTCTACCGGTTTTATTTTCGATATTTTCTCTCGAAACTAATTAATATGATAGAGAATAATTAATTTTGGCCACATAAGTTACTTTCGTGCATTTTTAGGTAAGAAAAATGCAGCATATTGACTGAAAAGACCGAAATACGAATTTCTCAGGGATACCTCGTGGCCGCCATTTTAAAGTCTGCCATGATCCTTTGCTTCTATGATCATGCAAATAGTCATAAAAATGACGCAAATCAGATTTCCCGAAAAGCCAAAAAGTTCCAGACCTCCTGTTCTCTCTCGGATTTGCACTGAAATCTTGGTAAGATATTTCCCCCAATCTAGACCAGATAGGGTTAAGCTAAAGTCCACATGGAGACCACCCGATAACCGGATACGCTTGGAGATACATACATCACAATTTGGTAATTTGTCTACTCTTTCAGCTTTATTAGTTGACAATCTCTCAAAATTAGATCGAGCAGCTGTCTCCTCTTTGTCCAAACGCGCTCATATCGCGATAAAACAACCGGTAAGGGCAGAGCGACTGTCATTAAGACTGAAACTCACCGACAGTTGAAAGATCCGAAAGACACCCATTCTTTATTTCTTGTTTATCCAAAATCAAACTCACCGTAGAACTTGAAAATATTCGAAGGACTAGAATGCTGCCAGCGTAGTGATCTTTGGACTTTGCCAGAGTAGTGGACGGTCAAAATATCAGTAGTTTGCCCCGTCAGGTGGACTGCAATACCTCTCATAATTTACTTTTGACGATGTATATTGAAATGTGGATGATATCAGGCGTTTAG
The DNA here is from genome assembly GCA_036873755.1 of Hanleya hanleyi. Classification (NCBI taxonomy): domain Eukaryota; kingdom Metazoa; phylum Mollusca; class Polyplacophora; order Lepidopleurida; family Hanleyidae; genus Hanleya; species Hanleya hanleyi. The sequence goes on from JAVTVY010000894.1 coordinate 6,617, forward strand.
TTTTACCCTACGAGCTGAGCTGTGTACCACAGGCTGTGGGGAAGCTGTTGGTTCCGTCCCTGCCCTGAATATATTCCATATTCCTTAGACTAACGAGCTGAAACTTCCTCCACTATATGTTCTACCAGAAATGAATACCAGGAGCCCAATTTTTAGAATTCATTTTTCGTGCAACATTTCTTCGAAAACACTGCAGGATAATTTGGTAATATATTATCGGATTTAAGAGAAAATTTTGTTTGCGCTCAACAAGAGGCAACAGTTTTTCTGGAATTCCCACATGGCCGAGATTTCAGTATATTATTAAGCTCCTCTGCTGGGGGATAAGAAAAGAAGTTCAACATGGCCAGAATTGGACAAACTGCAAACTCACCAAGTTTCAGCTCTCATTTGTTCGCCTTTCCGAAGCACGAGCGAACATTGCAGGACTATCAATACGAATCATAATATTTATTTTATTTAAATTAATATTAAAGCAATAAACAACATATTACGTACCCTCTTCATGGGTTTGAACAAGTACCCAGTCAGAAATGGGACCGCGGCCCACCTTTGTTGAGGCAAATATCGATATCTCATAGTTCGTCCCAGGAGAGAGCTCGCTCAATATATACGACTCTCTGTTGGGCCCCAAAGTCACTTCCTGACGATTCTGACGTCTCTGATCGGTATAAATGAGCGTGTAGCTTACTATCCTGCCATTACGTTGGTCTGCATCAGGAGGTAGCCAGTTTACATTGATATTCCTTGAGTCCTTGGGGTGGCAAACAAAACGCTGGGGAGGCCCGCTCGGAACTGAAATAAAACAGCGTTTGCAAATATGACAAGTGTATTTCAATGCATCTACTCTGACGCATTACACGTTAACAAAATTACTAAGTTGAAACACATGGAGTGTACCTATATAACGAGATTCACTAATTTGAATAACAAATACAATGCGGTTTAGATAGACAAAATATTGTTGTCTTGTATTCAAGCGAGATATCTCGATTAGAAACACTTATGATTGATGAAAATATCAGCTGAAATGGGCTGATTATTCTAGCTTCCAACAGATTTGTACCCAATCTGTCACAAGCCACCGGATTATCTCGATTCAATTATTGTCATGTTGGAGTTATTTCATCCATTTTGGGTTGTTTAATTTGAGCCTCCGCAACCGCAATTTTATGCCACGATGTCGAATACCAATTAATTGATAAGCAGTTTGTTTCTTTTTGGGAGTAAAAGAAAAAAATGAGGCACAGTTTTGTCAAATTACAGGTTTTAAGCTCATTTTGGTGGTCGAGTTACTTAGTTTCTCTGACTCCATATACTCCGATCATTGAATGCAAACGGTAAACAACTAGCCGATACAAGACATGAAGAGTCGATGAAGTGATTTAGGTGATAGGTTAAAACATTGTGACAGGTTTTCCTGGCGTTGAAAATATTTCTATCTGAACTTTTATTTTATTAAATTTTATTAGTAAAAATCTTTTTTTTTATTATCAAAATATTATTTTATAATAATCTTTTACTCAATCACTTTGGTAGGTTTATCGTAGGTAGACTGAAAAACGGGGATAGGCATAATCACGATATTTTTGCTTGTGCTACAGCTCTTAGTTAATTTAGATTATATGTCAGTAGTAGTTTAGGTTGTTAGTTCTAGCGTTTCCTGACGTTATTGTATAATACATTCCAGCAAGTTTTTTTGGAGCAAAAGTGAATATACTCGTTTATTGGGGATTTCTATCAAAGTATTCATTTCACATAACTTTACAGTGATTATGAACTTAATATTTATATCCGTTCCAGTAAGATAACTTTTAATTCACATATCATACGACGAGATTATATATGTATTTGGTTGAGGGAAAATACATAACATTATTTAAACAGTAGTGATTATATTTGACAATCGTGAATCCCATGGGAACAATATCAAGTTAGATATTAAATATAACTGGCAATACTATAATGTAATTCTACGTAATACTAAACTCAAGGAAATTTGTTAAATATAAATGCATATCGTACAACGTCATCACTTGTTCAAGAAAAATGTGTGGATTAGCACTGATAGCCCCAAGATTTTGCTTTCAAAAATGATAGGGCAATAGTGTCGGCACACAACACGGTAGGTACATTGCTAATCAAAGCCCAACAAAATAAGGAATGCCTTGTAGATTCACAGACAATCCTTTTCGCAGAAAATATTTTTATTTGTAGAAGTATTTTCTTTTCGAATAGTTCACTTTTTATCTCATTTGACCTCCCAAAACTATTCCTAATATAATTATCAAGGTTATATTCATCTCTGTGTTGAACTCTATCCCAACTAGAACTAATAGTTATCATGGATACTCAATTTGTGACTGACAAAAGTAGAAAAAAATGCACATTTTTGCCTATTTATAATTGCACCTCGGCTAATCTAACATTGATCCTAAATGATCTAAATTGGTTGCCATATGCACGATTTCAATACCTTATCAAAACAATGACATACTACAGAAATGATAGATTCTCTCCGCTGGAAAAACCTCAGAATCATGATAAAAACTTTTACGCTGGGCACAGGCAAAACAGGTCCTATGAAACAGTATATACGGTGCAGTTAGAAAAAATTACATGATAATACACGCAGGAAGAACAAGTGATTCAACATGTATGAATTTTCAAAAATAATGTAGGTATGTGTAAAAAACAAAAAGAATAGGTGAATGTCAATCAAAGGTATAAAGACAAATCAATTGTAAAAATATCGGGAAACAGGAGTTTTGAATGTGGTGACTGAATTAAAAATGTTTATTGTAGAGTCTGCTGCAAAATTCTTATATGGTCGTCTAACAAATCGTAAAAAAGAATATTTTCTGGAATTTTGATGAATGATATGCTCAATTAAATACGATTAAAATTTAATCTGAGTTTTATTAAGCACTGATGACAATTTGTGACATAATCAATACCTTTACATTGCAATTGTCAGTACGGTACAACTCCAAAACGGGGAACATTCCGAAATTGGGAAACATACTTCCTGAACAGGAAAACTTTGGCAAATATGCCCTGCTTTCACATGATCAGTGTCTTCATCGTTAGCCATTGTTAGCCCGAGATATTCCAGTTTGAATATGATGGTTTCCTGAAATGGAAACATTGGTCACTATTACATATAAGGGAAGTGGGAAAAGGTGCCGACATACTAACAGAGCCACATGACTTCACAGTATAGTCTTCTGGTTAACCTATTCTAAAGCACATACAAGAATCTGACGATTCGTGATATGTGTTGTATCTCAGGTACGCTTTTATTGTACCTGTCCATGTGTCAACTTGGATGACATGACCACACGGCCCCTAGCACTGGCATAAGCGGTACTAGATACAAATCTAGAGAGCTATCATGGAAATGCTCTGACAACTCAGCCCTACTGTGGTAACGATCAATTGAAACCATAATAAGAAAAAATAATTATTCTGTATAATGAGACAGTACTAAACTTGCTTACTTAGAGGACATTTGAGTATAATATTTGTGTTGTTTGCAATGTATGAATGAACAACCATATTTATATAACCATAGGAAATATGTTTCCCAATTTGGGAATGTTCCCGGTTTTGGAAAGTTTTTCTGATCAGGAAATATATTTCCCCGTTTTTGAGTTGTATCGCACTGGTTGTGTACGTTGTATAAATTACAAGAGTACATTGGATAATCAACACTGGATGATTCCAATGGGCACAAAGGACTCACTGCAACGGATTTCAGATCCGATAGTTATAGGGCTCGAGTAGCCCATGACGAAACTAATCTTGTAGGGCATCATGAGAAGAATCTACTCTGGCACACATCCAACAGCAATACTGTTTTGTTGGTGCAAATTCTGAATCAAGAATATGCTGCTCAGCTGCATTACTTGCAGCAGATATCAATCTCCGTCAGACGTGCAGAAGATGACAAGTCTTTCAGCTGATCGTATAATCCCAGACGAACCCCCTTTCTCACAAGTCGGCATGGATTGTTAAGCCATACGAGATCTTGACAGTTTGTAAGTTACAGTTGTCCATTTGAAATATGCCGCTTCTTTCGACACAAACTTGCAATCAGAAGAAACATAGCCAGACGCGGGCCAGTTTGTCGGATAGGAGTAGGAGCCATAAGAGATTGCAAGGTTTAATATTTAGAGTGGGGATGGGGATTTGGTTTAATGTCACTCTTAAGGTTATTTCACTGATATGGTGACAGGCAGTTTGACTGGTGGAGTACCCGTAGAAAGCCGGCAAAGATAGGCAATTCAATTAAATAAAAAAAAATGACCTCATATTTCTAAAACTTTACACCCCTGTGGTGATTTGTATCCCAGTCACGCTTTGAATGTAACTGATCATGCGGACATATTGAATTGACATGACCACATAACCCCTAGAACCAACCTGAGCGGTATTAGATACAGATATTTCAGAACCATGATGTAATAGCCCTATCAAATCATCGGTTGGAAGTGACAAGTAACTAGCAAACTTTCACACATGCAGCAAGGGGTAGGGTCTCGACCCCGTCTCCGTTCAGCGGAGTGGGGCTAGGGGTCACCAGCGAAGCGCCTTAGACCATTCGGCCACCAAGGGCCCCGGTATACATTTAGCTGAACTCGCCCATATCGAGTGGAAATGACTGACAGAATTTGTGAACAAAGTATTGTACACGTTGTTGCATACTCAGACATTGCGCTTTAATGTCGGAGGCCTGCATACTTTAATCTGTGGCGTCGAGACAATTCGGAGTGAAAGATCAATTATGGGAGCGAAAGACATTCACGAAGCCCTGAAAGTGCTCGGGGCAGATCACACGCTGTTAGTCTGGGTTCGTTGGACAAGAATGCAGTTTACCCGAGGAGAAGATGGTACCCAATACAGTACTTGGTCGACTTTTTTCAGGAAACGCTGGGTCATGATGTACCTGCCGTAGATCTAAGAAAGACAGAAGTGAAACAGTCATCACCGAAACCAGGCTATTGACGACGTTGTCTAAATACTGGGCAATAGCCCAGAAAACATCGTCTAACTTGATAGGGTCATCGATGTGTTCAAGGACAAGAGAGGGTTTGTGCGCACTGTGCGTCCGATAGCTAAGATATGCCTCGCAGTGGGGGTTCGTATCCAAAACTTATTCAATATACAGTTATCATTAATCTTTTGTTGTACAATTATTCTATGGCCTTTTTGTGTTATAGGGTAATTGCGCACCAGATCATTGTCCGAATGTAGCGATTGAACAGTGTTTCATGGCATTTTAGCTATATTGTTCAACTACTAGTCTAATGGAGATAACAATACAACTTGCTGTTGTGTTTCGGGTGTGGAACTCATGGAATGATCTCGAACCGTGGCCGATTCGGTTATAGTTTATAGAATGCAGGAATGGAGTTCTTTGAGAACCAAGTTGCTCACTCCTAATCTCTTACAATTGGCAGGCTTGGGGGGGGGGGGGGCCATTAGTGCCCCCTACCAAACTTTCTATTCTATGTCCGGAACGACAAATCCTGAGAGTTCACATCTCTCTATTTTGTAGCCTGTCATATTATTGGGGTTATTTTGATTCTACTTTGCATAACCCCGTACAGACGATCATGGAGAAATTCCAAATGGTGGTCATGTGAGGTATTTCGTCGCTTTCGTTTACAATTTCTGCTTCTCTGTAAGAAAAAGTGGACAAAACTGCTTTATTGCACATCAGACCATTATTTACTAATTGATCATGTACTTTTTGCGAAGAAATCATATAAATATAAAATCAAAATATCGACCAAAAAGTGACGTCACTGTGACTTTTCTTTCATTCTGATAGAGCTCGACTCAAGGTATAGTATAGTTTCAGCCCCCTGGCCTAAGGGGTAAACAAATATTTAAGGGGCGTGGGGGTGGCCAATTGTCCCCCCATGCCCAGAATTTCCCACAAGCCCACACTATATAGGGTTAACGTTTGGGAAACTATGTAAAATGGATAAGTACGGTTTTGTCTATATTTAACAAACCATTAATAGACCATTGGTATAGCAACACATAGTTATTTTTACTTCAATTTTGTCTCTAAAAATATGGTTTAAGAACTCGCGTTATATTATTGTCGCATTGGAATTTAAATATGCCGTATAAAAACGGAATATAATGGTTCGCAATTGAAGATCGTTATGCACGGAAATGTGAAAGTGATAACATTTTGCTGGTGACCAAACTTCTATCAGTTGTCATTAGCTAGTAGACGTTTTATGAAATTTGCTTATCTCTTCTTTCTTCGGCCATTTCAGATCGTGAATGTAATAATAAATTAGTCGAGGGAATATCACAGACAGATGTCAACTCTTTGATTTAGATCACTGTTGTGTTAAGTATTTAATCGGTAATTACTAGCATGTTTTTCATATCTTTTTACCACTTGAAAGTAAGTCCTTAATGTTGAATCTGAATGGATAATTTTCTTTTTCAGTAGCGAAATTAAGGAAGTCCGTTGAATCTGAGTGAACAGACTCTTGCCAATTGTTCGATATATTCAATATAAGTTTACTTCTTGTTTAATGACGTCATTGTTATATCGCTAATATGTTCATTTAATTATCAATTTCCATAACATAGCTTGGATATGATACAGTTAAAACGCGCAAGTACGGTGTAATATTCTAAATGAAAAATCGAGTTATCTACCATTAGGCTAGTCTTTCCAATAACGTGCATGTTAATATTGTATTAGTGTATAGTTTTGCACTAGTACGCCGATTGCAGTAAAATTGTTGTTGTTGCTGTTGTGAAATTGTAGATCAATGCCCGCTTCCAATCAACTCACACTCGTTAAACTGTGAGCTGGCACATGTATGCACCTTCGTGATATGACTGAAACAAGGTTGAAAACGACATTAAACCCTACTATTCACGGTCACTCACTCACTCCAATACGGATTTCGCAGCTCCTGAAACCAATGCTTTACGTGGATCTCGTTATACGTTTCTGTGCTCAGTAGATATCGGTCCAACCGCTATGTTTTCAAATACATAACTAATAGGATAGTGAATTGGGTTATAATGAGATTAGGTAGAGGAAATGATATTGTCTATACACAACTTTTCTATAGATTTTTGTCATTTAGGTTATTCTGGTAAATACTGCTCTTGGCATCGCGTGATTAATTCTTAATTTGTCTCCGTACCCCACTCGTACACAAAGCCGTCGAAGAAAAAACAGGTAGAACTGCGGGAGATTCCAGAAATATGTGCTTGTAAAAGTGCTTGGAGTGAGTACCAGGGTCAGGATGACAGGCTTCGTAAAATTATTATGGTTAATCGTTCTTTTGATATTCGTATGCGTCATCTAAAGAAATAAACCGGATGTCTGCTTTGTAATTAAGTTGGATGTTTGCTTTGAATTAAACCGAATGAACCTTTTAGAATTAAGCCGGATGAAGCGTAAAATAGCTGATGTTATTTTGCACGTGTCATGTGTAATTACGTGTCAAATGGGATTGGGTAATCAGTTGAATATGGTGTAATAACAGCTATTCTATAACACTCGTGCCAATAACATCGAGCCAACAGTGCGTTTATCAGAAACGTTTTAGCATGGTTATGTGAAATAAGCATACGTCAGGTGCAGGTGTTCTTGTAAGATACTCCATTTCACAAGTCTTGCTTCAATACAATCGAATGAAACTGAGAAATACAATACAAGATAAAATTTCTTTCTTAAGTTTGACAGTTGTTTCCATCGTGAAATTGATAAGCAAAGCGACAAAAAATAGTTCAACACAGCCTGTCTCAGCTGACAGAATCGCTCCCCATTTGAGATACCACATAAACTCCTCCACTGATATTGGTATGATGTCATTTCACACGGGAGCATCATGGCAATATCAGTGGACGATTTTTTTTCAACAAAGAGGAGAAAAATTGTCAAAGTATGCTATATTTTTTCAGCATTTCATTATAATCTTTGTTGATAATCAATCTGAGTCAAGCAATGGACTAGAAATAATGTTTCGATAGACGTACTCAAAGGTTATTTTCCGCAAGGTCAGCGGGGGAAAGTTGATCAATTTTAAGGCGCGGGCTTTATCTTTACTTTAAAATGTAAAGTTTCCCACACTAACCGTGCCTAAAATAACCAATGAGCACGCCTGTCAAAGCATTATTTCTTTTGTGAGATTAGCCGTTATATAGCTTGCATAGCCGTTATCATAGCAGATATTATTCTCGTGATTCTCTATACACTATACATTTTACACTGCAACCATTGCTCTTGACCCCTTACAATTCACATTGCACATAAATCCGTGTACAATGTTCCCTTCACAGTGTTCATTTCTATAATTAAGTCGGATGCTACGTAATAATTCAGTCGGTTGTTTACACCAGAATTCAGACGGATGTTTGCTTAGAATCTAAACGGATGTGTGCATTTCAATTAGGCCGGATGTTTGCTTTCGTATTAAACCGGATGCTTGCTATAAAATTAAACCGCATTAGTCAATTCCGGATATTAGTCGCCCCCGGTGATGACATCACTGCTCTCTGTCTTTTCTCGTTTCACATGTGATGTCAGGCTGTATTTTTCAGCTACTGTTTAGGCCTCTTATTGAATAGAAAAAGTCAACCTACCTTGCCAGGTCTTACGCAAAGGCTGCACATAGAAAAAGCATAGAAATTTATTTCCTTCCCTTGCAATTCCGAGTTATCCACCCATCTCTTTACAGAACTGTTGTTCGGTGTATGCTTCTGATTATGATGACCGCTCACCATTTGGTCATAACACCCCAGGATTATTTTGTTTTGTCGTAATTAAACTTTGAGTGTCGAGTGACGGTCACTTGTCCATATCAAAAGAAGTTGAAACACATTTCAAGATACAAGTCAAAGCAGCTCACTGGTATATCGGTGGATTTGGGCGATGCAAGGTTATTTTGGGTTGGTTATTTTTGGCGAGTACAATATATTTAAACTGCTATTGACCTAAATTAATTACACTGTTTATTAAACACGGCTATCCGTTCTTAATTAGCGTTGTTTGAAGTAACGTTTAAGGTGTGGATATCGCAAGTTATTTGTCACTAAACCTACCTTTGTGTGTGGTAAATATTTCAAGAAAACGAACGGAAACTGTATTTCACTCCAAAATATATACATATCTTATAAAGTGTATGGGTCATAGAGACTGCGATAGACCTAGGGTTATGCTGGGCCGGTTATATTGTTTGCGGATTAATTTTGAATCACATATGCCGGGATATAAGTCAGCCTGAGCCTGTATATAACAGACGCACGGGTAATGCGATGCTTAATTCTCTTTTTGGCGGCAAGTCCAGTGTGATGAGTGTCAGGATCTCTTGATAAGCTGGCTCGCACCAGATAATGCATTTCGCGCTGCCCGCAACTTACATTGCTAAATATTTCGAAATGATAAACTATATATGAACAGCTTTAATAACGATCCGTAATTTGTTTCTTTTGTATATACTGTACATATTCCTTCTATCTATTGCAAATGTATTTTCTGCACAAGATTGATCGATTGTATTTTTGCCCATTTGACGGAAATGCCACTTTCACCCATTCAACCGGATTTCCCAGTGATCCCAGTTCGGAGCATATCGCTAAAAAACTCGCCCAAAAACATGACACATTCACGGGCATAAGCTGGTGATATGTTTATGGATTTAAAACATCGTTGCTGTACGAGGGAGGGAGGGAATTTGGCTTAATGTCACACTCATATGGTGACATTCAGTTTGGTTGGTGGAGGAAGCCGGAGTATCCGGAGAGAACCACCGCCCTTCGGCAAGTAACTGACAAACTTTCACACATGGACCAGCTGGGCTCGAACCCGTGCCGGTTCAGCAGTGTGAGGCTAGCGGTCACCAGCGAAGCGCCTTAGACCACTCGGCCACCGAGGGCTCCGTTGCTATACGAACAAACAGTAATGGTTAGTGTTCAGCGATTACGTCATATCTTATATCTCGAATGAATCTTTTCCTCGATTCGGATCAAATGATATCAACTGGATATATATATACTTAAGTTCCGTCAACTCAAGCTAACGAATACTATCCCGGACTTTCTGGATATAACTGAAAGTAATTCTTAGACAATTTTTCTCCGCAGAATCCTACAGCCTGGGACAGATTTTCAATTGATAACTGATGTAAATTTGTAGAATATGTATCGTCTACCTCCATTTGGAAATAGTCGAACATACTATGATTTAGTTTTTCTTAATAAATTTGTGAACTCGTATTTTAGCTGTTCATATTTAACTCAGCAGATATTTTATCACACCCAGTTAGAGTTTCAAGAAAACTGAATTTGTTTTATTCAACAATGGACCGCATTAGGCTCAGAGCTATTTTAGCAGTTAATGCAATATCACGATACTACATATTTTTACAAGCATATCGTGCTTTAACGATATGAAAAGATATACCATTTTCTTAACTGATAATCGTGAAATTTACCAATTCATACAATAGGTATCGATAGTGCTATCCTGACGAAATTATTTGGCATTTTGGATCGCATTTATTATTTTAGATATGTTATGTAGGTAAAATAATGAATTTAATACAAAGTGATTTGTGGAAAAATGTCATTCGTTCGTAAACGTAATCTTATAGGGGCATTAGCACTCATAATTTATTTTTGTTCAGAAGTTAGTTTTGCTAAAGTATTTAAGCCATCAATTCAATGAAAATGGCATGTGACGACAAGTACCAACTGTGTATTTCTCTGATTTATTAGGAATGTATGTTTCGACGTGAATTTAGTTCAACCGGTAACAGGAGTCAAGGTGTCGGATCTGGCGCTAGTATAGATAAATAGATCCTTTATTTACCCAGGGTATACACAATTAGCACAAAGCTAGTTAACATGGTGGCCCTGTAAACGATTCAAGTATACAGAATTCAAGCTGTCCCTTTATTGTAATCATATTTAATATACGTAAACCCTGCGGCAAATCAAGCTGTGATAAGATGTAGTTTTAGCCGTTCAGAGAATTGAGAACTAATTACGGGAAAAGGGATTAGAGAAGTATGTAGACATATTACAAGCGTCTAGTCCGTCATCCATAATTCAGCCGTCGTCCATTAGAGAATATCCGCGTCCATAATCCAAAGACCTATTCCAAATTCCATATAACAGTATTAGCATCAAATTCAAAAAGAAAATCATAGTAAAAAGACAATCTATAGTCATAGATTATTCACCCGAAAAAACCCAAGTTGTTACGCGAGTTACAGTGTTTGATTCTGTTCGAAGATGGCGGATAATATAACATTCGCATGCATTATAACATTATTAATCTTAAACCTTAAACAGGAGTAATGGTATTTTAATAAATATTGACAATTTCATCAGAATATCTTTGCTGTTATTCTGTAATAATTTCCTTAACATAATAGCCCTAGGCTTTTTATTATGATTTGTAACATACTCTGGTAAATATTTTTGCCTCAGATTCTGTAGAGTCAAACAGGAAATCTAACTCATCTCCTATTGATTTGGAATTACAAATTTGGCAAAACCTTTCGTTTACAGGAATATTTTGCCAATGACCCGTTTCTATAGGTAGTCTGTGATTGGTTGTTCGAAATTTGGAGGTGATTTTTCTATTCTTAACTGGTAAAATGCTCAAGAACATGTACGCTTCAAAGCCTGGTAGATCTGTAAATACTAAATATATATTAACAGAGCAAGAGTAAGAGAACATGATAGTGACACGAACGGAAAGACTCTGTGCATTTGCATTGGCGGAGCTTGCAGCAGGCTTAGAAAATGCAATGCGCGCGAATAGTCAGTAACAATATTAAAGTTGTCCGATCTTGTAAAAATGTACAGGTCCAGGTTATAGCAGTTATGAGTCACAATACCAGAGACAGTCAATTCAACTAGACTGAAGGATAGATGTTGCAGCAAATTTCTGACCTCATAGGGTACAAGGGAGGTGATGTTGACCTTCGAACAAGACATAACAGAGGCCTTGGGCTTCCCTACTCAGTTAACCGTGAAACAGATTTGATGCAAAGGAGTGTCCAGATTGAGATGTTTGAATCTGTACAGAAATGTGAAGGGTCTTCCAGTTCAAGTTGTCAAGATGATTCCGTGCCGACATCGCTACTGTCTCTTGTCACAATGATCCGGGAGAGGCCTAATATCTGGGATCAGACTAAACAAGGCACTCGTGCAAGGTACGCACACCAGGCCACTGCTGCTGCACTGTGCATCCCACAGAAAGAGACTTTCCAGTGCATCGATGGTGATGAACAGTAGGGAAGAAAATTTTACTGGATTCCAGGCACAGTCTAAGAACATCAGCCTCATTTCATGAACTGGGTAACGGTCCTGGAGGCCGAGCTGTTGCTTATGAGCTATATACATTCTCTTCGTGTTGGAGACTTTTTACTCTTGGGTTATTTGAGAGAAATCGGGCTGTTACATAAGTTTTAATGTGTGTAGGTTTTAATGCGATATGTTTCACCGTGAGAAGTGACAAGTGATCTGACTTTATTTGACAGCTTCCTGCTAGGAGGCATTGTACCACAGTAGAGCTTCTTCAAGTTGGTCTTAAGAAAAATACGTCGCCTTCCGCCCATCTCAATAAGTGCTAAATAACCGATTATCAGTCATTTCGAATCTGTCTAGTGGGAAATATAAGCCGTACGACATAAGGCATTACAGGTTAGTTTCTCTGGATATTCTTGCATTTACCACGTTACCTCATGTTGAGGCGTTTACTTTATGTTGAGGCGTTTACTCCATCAGACGTCCATGATGCTCACCCATTAACATCAGATGAGTTGTTTGATTTGATCTGTCACCACAACTGTACGCGACATTAAACCTTAATTCTCTCTCTCTCTCTCTTGAACAGTTGGCACCATGGAGAGAGAGGAGAAAATTAAGGTTTAATGTCGCACTCAGCAATATTTCAGCTATATAGCGACGATCAAACAACATTCTAAGTACTCAAGCCAATAACTTGGTAATCCAACACATTAAAACATACACACATTAAAACTTATGCAACAACCCGATTTCTCTACAAAGATCTTCCAAAATAGTCGCTCGATAAAAAGCATCTCTTACAATCTTAAAATCTATGCTGTCGATAAGGATATGTTTCACCGTGAGATCTTCGTGGCATGGAATACATCTTGAGACTGGCTTTTTTTATTAAATATTCGTGAGTTAATCGTGTATGGCCGATTCTACATCGCCTGATAATAACTTGATCGAAACGTTTCTAGCTGTTCCGATGAGTATAGGCACCATGGATGTTCGCACTGGACCGCTGCCACTATGCATGGTTCTGCTAGAGAAGAACAACACAGCAATCTTCCAAGAATTCAGCAAGGGAATGTCGTGATACAGAAGTTCCGAAATGCCTTCTCTGTGATGGCACTGGATCAGAATCACGAACAACAGAATGAAATGATCAAAGGAGAGGGAGGCGCAGTAGGACTGAGAGAGAACCCTTCAGCAACCAGAGTATCCAGAGACGTGACAGAATTTTAAAACACCAAGAATATCAGCCCTAAAAGACTCAAACATCACAGTCACCAGCCGTACAGAAAGGGTCCAGACATAACGTTAAGGCAGTATCTTCCAAGAGCTCGGGAACCCATTTAGTGAGTAGGGATCGCAACGGCCTAGATACCAATGACGTCATACCCTCGCAAGTGCTAGCGTCAGTCAGGAGTGCAAAAAATAAGGACAAAACCAGTTCGACCAATTCTTAACGGAGAGGTGAGAATCCACAAGTCAGGCTGACAAATACCACACTTCCTGGACACTGGCATAGTTTCCTGAGGTCTGACAAAAACAAAGCGGACTTATTTGTCTTTTTGTCCGGGTATGTGGCACTGGTGGCAGCAGATGGCAAAATACTGATCAGTAATGCAAAGGAGGATGTCGTGTCATCCAGTCCCCTTGACAAGACAAGTATTGCTCCATGTTGTCAAGAACAAGCGGATACCAGGTTCCTACTTCACGATGCTCATGATGTCAATTGTGCTCAATTTTCTATCATGGAACGAACAGTGGATACTGAGGTTGTGGTCAATTATACATATTGCGAAAGAGCACGAACTCAATGCAATGGAATTATGGGTTTCATTTGGCAATGGAACGAATCTGTGGCACATTCCAACACATGCTGTGGCAAGACTGACTTGAACATGACAAATGTGCCGCATTGTCATTCTTCCATGCTGTTACAGGATGCGATACAGTGCCTTCTTTCCGTGAACGTGGCAAGAAGACTGCTTACGTTGCCCAGAGAACGTAACCGGAAATAACACCCGTCTTCCAACGACTGTCATCAATGCCAACCAAAATTCGCAGACGACGTCGCTGATCTAGAAGGTTTGTTGTGCTGCTTTATGATCGTACCTGCCCGTGCCGTAAAGTGAACCAAGCACGACAGTCGCTGTTTTCAAAGAGCACTCTGTCAATGGAGGATATCCCCCTCCCCCTCCCTCACGTCTCAAGTTGCCCTCCACGATACAGAGCGCATATGGGCCCAAGCAACCATTAGACTGTCATTGATTCCAAGTCCAAAACACTGGGGATGATCATGAGATCCATGCAACAAGGGGTGGAGTTCCAGATGGTCATCCTTATCCAACGCTTCAAAGGTGTGTCGAGAAATGCTGTAAAATGCATGTCGTGGACTCTGCAAGTGCTTTAAAGCCAGTTTGCCATGCGAACAAGGCTGGATTAACGGATGAAACAGTTCATGTGGAACACAGACTTTAATACGCTAGTCATTCATCAAATAGTTCGTAGAAAGTGGGTAGAAACACATGTAACATGTGTAGCCATTCTTGTGTTGAATAATTTGTTAGAGTGACCACTATCACAGTTAATATGCCTTACATGACAATTTCTTGCTGATTTACTTGCTGAATATCAGAATGGGATATTCGAATGAAGCACAATGTAGTAGTCATTCTGGTGTATCCAGCATGGAACGATAGATGGAGCAAGATATTGTGTAATTATAACTACCGACAAAATGTGTACTCCTAGTCTATTGTGTATATAGATCTGACTATCAAACAAGTGATCTGACTTTATTTGACAGCTTCCTGCTAGAAGGCATTGTACCACAGTAGAGCTTCTTCAAGTTGGTCTTAAGAAAAATACGTCGCCTTCCGCCCATCTCAATAAGTGCTGAATAACCGATTATCAGTCATTTCGAATCTGTCTGTAGTGGGAAATATAAGCCGTTCGACATAAGGCATTACAGGTTAGTTTCTCTGGATATTCTTGCATTTATCACGTTACCCCATGTTGATGCGTTTACTTTATGCTGAGGCGTTTACTCCATCAGACGTCCATGCTGCTCATCCATTAACATCAGATGAGTTGTTTGATTTGATCTGTCATCACAGCTCCCGAGCTAGCGTATCTAATTTCGCTTAAGCCCTTGCTAGGGGCCGAGTGTGTACCTCATGTTTTCCCCATGACCAGCTGCAATAAAAGCGCGGTTGAGATATAAGGCTACGTCCGAGAATCCACCGTATCCTCGTGTCTGAATGTTAGATGCCGAGGGATTCTCGTTGTAGTGTCATATGGTTGCTTGTTAGTCGCCAGATGTCAATTTTTCCCACCTCTTGAATATCGCTCCAATTTGTTCTATATGTATGACCGCCATGTTTGAAATGTTTGCCATTTCGACGAGACGGGATGCGTTCTTTCTCGTGTATCCATAATTTCTTGTCCTACAAAAAGTGGAGTGCGAATCCGAATTTCTATTCAACTTAGGACATTTTTTGGATAAAAATATTCATAAGACCTTCCATATCCTTGCAGTCCTGTTGGAAATGGTGGCCATTTTGATAGTGTTAGCAGAGTTTACCATCTTGGATACTGATAATATTAGAGATTACATATGATACGATGTTCATTTATTTATGTACAGCGATCTTCATGCTCGGGTCGTGAATTGATGAAAAGTGAAAAAAATTGGCCTGTTAATTACCACGTTTTTCGACCATATTGGAATTAACGGTCATTTTAAACAGGGTGCCATTTGCTACATGCTCTGTCCCCAATCGTGTTTCACTGTATAGACACATGAGTACCCTTCCACCAAACTTCTATCTATGGCAAATGTACTTGCTAAAAGCTATATGTTGGCGGCCATTTTGGAAATGGTGATCAATTTAGCAGCGTTTCCATCGGTTCCCATCTTGGGTACCAATCGTTGTTTGATCGACGTGTATCAGAGTACCACTACCCCAGGTTTCATGCTTCTATCAGAATGTGAACAATTATAGCCAAATTGGCCGGTTAGCCGCCATACTACAGACCAGAGGACCGTGGGTAAATTCAAAATGGCAACCATGATGGGTAATTATTTATTAAATATAAAAAAAAATGATATATTGAAAATGAAGTCGCTGTGGCGTCAGCAAAGCGGCCACCAGGGATTTTGTTTGCGTTGTCGTTTTCTGTTTCTGTTGACCGAGGGTATGTTTGATAAATTGTATCCCTCTAGTTAAAGGGGTATGAAAAATCAATAGGGGGATGCCTTCCCAGGTCTGAACTTGCCCCCAAAAGCCCAGCTCAGATAGAGGTAAACAGGCGCCTCTCAGACTCGCTGATGCTCTACTATTTTTTAACCTTCTGTTGTGGATGCTATACTATTTTCAACCAACGTGAACCATGCTGACATTTATATGCACCGTCTAAACGCTCGGATGTCTGCGACCAGATCAGCGTATGTATGTTTGGAAGGTCGGTGTTCTGAACCGAGATGGATAATTCTTGAGAAGGCCTAATGAATATTTCAGGTTAATTTGGGATATTTTGGCCAAATGGAAAAACAAGATACAATTTTTCGTTTATTTAGCTGCATAAATCGCAATAGAACCCAGAATCTGCTGAAATATAATTAAAGTATGGCAGATATGAGATAATTCTATCTGGAAATGTTTGAGATAATTTTGGAGGCGAGAACAAGTGTAGGAGACGAGGTATATAGAGTTGTTCAATAATACTTAAAATGCATGAAAAGCTTACTGGAAAAGGTTGCTAGTATAATATTAGAATTTCCACTAACTAGCTTTGCATAATAAATTAATTATATGCAATATAAACAGTTGTTGTGGCATTACATTCTGGCAAGTTCAATAAACAGATAATTTAATCTGTTTAATCGCTTCAATCATGTATCTTATCTGTTTATTGGAATTGCCAGAATGTGATGCCATAACTGTTTATATTGAACATAATTAACACTGATGACACTTTACAACAATATATGTTTATTTATCACCGATTATTTCAACACCTTACCTGTATATATACCGTTAAGTTTCTCTGTAAAATTACTCATGACGATGGTTTGAAAAAATAAACCGTAATATTGGGTCACAATGAATTGCTTGTCATTCGTCGGAATGCTTTCCCTGCTTTATTTTGCTAGCATAAAGTACCTTACTTTTATATCGTTTTTGGATATCTTAGTATTGGTACCAAGCAGTGTCTAACATTCAGTGAATTGGCACAAAAAAACGTTTTACAAATGCATGCGTTGTTTAATCCCATATGACGTCATACAGGCCCAAGACAGATTATACTCAAATGTTTCGAATTTGATAATGGCGCATGTCTTACTCGTATCCACAGGGAAGTTCATTTCACATGAGTGCTCCTGTGTAACACTATTCATCCAACATTCAAACAAACGAAGGTCATTTTAAAATTATTATTTATCCAAACTCAAAGGAAATAAAGCGACTACTGCAATGCGATACATTGTGTATTCTCTTTTTTTTCTTTTTGATAAATAGTGTATTCTCAGAATGTGAACAATTATAGCCAAATTGGCCGGTTAGCCGCCATACTACAGACCAGAGGACCGTGGGTAAATTCAAAATGGCAACCATGATGGGTAATTATTTATTAAATATAAAAAAAATGATATATTGAAAATGAAGTCGCTGTGGCGTCAGCAAAGCGGCCACCAGGGATTTTGTTTGCGTTGTCGTTTTCTGTTTCTGTTGACCGAGGGTATGTTTGATAAGTTGTATCCCTCTAGTTAAAGGGGTATGAAAAATCAATAGGGGGATGCCTTCCCAGGTCTGAACTTGCCCCAAAAAGCCCAGCTCAGATAGAGGTAAACAGGCGCCTCTCAGACTCGCTGATGCTCTACTATTTTTTAACCTTCTGTTGTGGATGCTATACTATTTTCAACCAACGTGAACCATGCTGACATTTATATGCACCGTCTAAACGCTCGGATGTCTGCGACCAGATCAGCGTATGTATGTTTGGAAGGTCGGTGTTCTGAACCGAGATGGATAATTCTTGAGAAGGCCTAATGAATATTTCAGGTTAATTTGGGATATTTTGGCCAAATGGAAAAACAAGATACAATTTTTCGTTTATTTAGCTGCATAAATCGCAATAGAACCCAGAATCTGCTGAAATATAATTAAAGTATGGCAGATATGAGATAATTCTATCTGGAAATGTTTGAGATAATTTTGGAGGCGAGAACAAGTGTAGGAGACGAGGTATATAGAGTTGTTCAATAATACTTAAAATGCATGAAAAGCTTACTGGAAAAGGTTGCTAGTATAATATTAGAATTTCCACTAACTAGCTTTGCATAATAAATTAATTATATGCAATATAAACAGTTGTTGTGGCATTACATTCTGGCAAGTTCAATAAACAGATAATTTAATCTGTTTAATCGCTTCAATCATGTATCTTATCTGTTTATTGGAATTGCCAGAATGTGATGCCATAACTGTTTATATTGAACATAATTAACACTGATGACACTTTACAACAATATATGTTTATTTATCACCGATTATTTCAACACCTTACCTGTATATATACCGTTAAGTTTCTCTGTAAAATTACTCATGACGATGGTTTGAAAAAATAAACCGTAATATTGGGTCACAATGAATTGCTTGTCATTCGTCGGAATGCTTTCCCTGCTTTATTTTGCTAGCATAAAGTACCTTACTTTTATATCGTTTTTGGATATCTTAGTATTGGTACCAAGCAGTGTCTAACATTCAGTGAATTGGCACAAAAAAACGTTTTACAAATGCATGCGTTGTTTAATCCCATATGACGTCATACAGGCCCAAGACAGATTATACTCAAATGTTTCGAATTTGATAATGGCGCATGTCTTACTCGTATCCACAGGGAAGTTCATTTCACATGAGTGCTCCTGTGTAACACTATTCATCCAACATTCAAACAAACGAAGGTCATTTTAAAATTATTATTTATCCAAACTCAAAGGAAATAAAGCGACTACTGCAATGCGATACATTGTGTATTCTCTTTTTTTTCTTTTTGATAAATAGTGTATTCTCAGAATGTGAACAATTATAGCCAAATTGGCCGGTTAGCCGCCATACTACAGACCAGAGGACCGTGGGTAAATTCAAAATGGCAACCATGATGGGTAATTATTTATTAAATATAAAAAAAATGATATATTGAAAATGAAGTCGCTGTGGCGTCAGCAAAGCGGCCACCAGGGATTTTGTTTGCGTTGTCGTTTTCTGTTTCTGTTGACCGAGGGTATGTTTGATAAGTTGTATCCCTCTAGTTAAAGGGGTATGAAAAATCAATAGGGGGATGCCTTCCCAGGTCTGAACTTGCCCCAAAAAGCCCAGCTCAGATAGAGGTAAACAGGCGCCTCTCAGACTCGCTGATGCTCTACTATTTTTTAACCTTCTGTTGTGGATGCTATACTATTTTCAACCAACGTGAACCATGCTGACATTTATATGCACCGTCTAAACGCTCGGATGTCTGCGACCAGATCAGCGTGTGTATGTTTGGAAGGTCGGTGTTCTGAACCCAGATGGATAATTCTTGAGAAGGCCTAATGAATATTTCAGGTTAATTTGGGATATTTTGGCCAAATGGAAAAACAAGATACAATTTTTCGTTTATTTAGCTGCATAAATCGCAATAAAACCCAGAATCTGCTGAAATATAATTAAAGTATGGAAGATATGAGATAATTCTATCTGGAAATGTTTGAGATAATTTTGGAGGCGAGAACAAGTGTAGGAGACGAGGTATATAGAGTTGTTCAATAATACTTAAAATGCATGAAAAGCTTACTGGAAAAGGTTGCTAGTATAATATTAGAATTTCCACTAACTAGCTTTGCATAATAAATTAATTATATGCAATATAAACAGTTGCTGTGGCATTACATTCTGGCAAGTTCAATAAACAGATAATTTAATCTGTTTAATCGCTTCAATCATGTATCTTATCTGTTTATTGGAATTGCCAGAATGTGATGCCATAACTGTTTATATTGAACATAATTAACACTGATGACACTTTACAACAATATATGTTTATTTATCACCGATTATTTCAACACCTTACCTGTATATATACCGTTAAGTTTCTCTGTAAAATTACTAATGACGATGGTTTGAAAAAATAAACCGTAATATTGGGTCACAATGAATTGCTTGTCATTCGTCGGAATGCTTTCCCTGCTTTATTTTGCTAGCATAAAGTACCTTACTTTTATATCGTTTTTGGATATCTTAGTATTGGTACCAAGCAGTGTCTAACATTCAGTGAATTGGCACAAAAAAAACGTTTTACAAATGCATGCGTTGTTTAATCCCATATGGCGTCATACAGGCCCAAGACAGATTATACTCAAATGTTTCGAATTTGATAATGGCGCATGTCTTACTCGTATCCACAGGGAAGTTCATTTCACATAGGTGCTCCTGTGTAACACTATTCATCCAGCATTCAAACAAACGAAGGTCATTTTTAAAATTATTATTTATCCAAACTCAAAGGAAATAAAGCGACTACTGCAATGCGATACATTGTGTATTCTCTTTTTTTTCTTTTTGATAAATAGTGTATTCTCTTAGCTTTCAGAAACAACTGTCTTCATCCTCAGAGAGTGGCTAATGAATTGAGTGAGGATACATGTAGGTGAAATCAACTCACTTAAATACTCAAATCTTAAATACTTAAATAAGTACAGTACATTGAGAAAGGAAACAACAAATTATGCTATATACACATTTACAATACTACAGCGATTGAATGTGTGAAACAGTTCATATCGTACAGTGAAAACGTACAGAGGTGTAGATGACATACCATGAATCAGATCAGAGCAAGATTTGCTATATGTCGGGATTCCTTTATCTCTAGTTGTGAGTCGAATTTAGCATTGTCTATAATAGTATATCTGACACGGTTAGGATTATGTCATTTGAGCAAACAGTGATCACCAAATACAGACTTCTGGTATTTAATTTAGGTTGAATATTGTTCTAACATCCTTTCATATACATGCCTGCTAGTTTTTCCTGTGCCGGTAGATTGACAATCTTCACAGTGTATTTTGTGTATAACATTTGATCTAAGGTGGTCATCTTCACTATTCTTGTAATCAAAGTAAGACCTATAGTACGTGGCATTTGGAATAAGATTATTCATGTTAAATAACTGCTGCTTAAGTCAGAGAGATTCCGTGCCAATAAATCGAATTCTAAAATTATTTTCTTTCTTTCTGGGCCAAACATTGGAAGTCGTATTGGGAAAGGGGTAATGAGTTTGTTAAGATAAGGTCTCACAAGTTTGTCAATGAACCACATGGAAAAGTCATATTCATGTTGTATTCCCTTGATGTGGCAAAATTCCTCACAGAAAAGTTTGTAATTGATGCATATTTTACCGACCCGATTTATAAGCGATTTCTCCAAGTTCTCTTTGTGTGTAAGCGGCACTGAGCTTGTCCATATTTTTAACAGTCCAGTATATGTTGGTTTTCTATATATGGTAATATTTATGTCACTTTCAGTTTTCATGACTAGAACATTTAAGAAAGGTACATTTCCATTATTTTCTTCTTCACCTGTAAAAGCCATATTCTTGTGTCTTTTATTCAAATAGTCCAGAAACATTTTGACGTAGGTTACTGTTTAAACGCTAAGAATGTATCGTCGACGTGTCTCTTGTAATGCAGAAGATCGAAGTCATTCAGAACTGGGTCAAAATAGTGTTCTTGTTAATGATTCATGAAAATATCAGCAAGAATTGGTGCCAATGGGGAACTCAAGGCAACACCATCAGTTTACTCATAGTATTCCCCATTTAATTTTAAGGTAATGTTGGTTGTAGCATGAAGAAGCGAATTTTTCATCCATAAAATTAAACCCGTGGAACGTGGATTCACTGTCGAGAAGCACTTTGTCTAGTAATTTTGATAGTTTCATGTACAGGAATGTTGGTTAATAGACTGTTGACGTCAAAAATGACAAGATATCAATTGTGTAGATCCAGCTGGAATGTTACCTAATGAGTGAAGGTAAAACTGTCTTTGACCATGTCGTCATTCTGTCTGGTTTCATGAAAGAGACCAGCAAGATATTTAGCTGATCAGTTGTAACAGTTCGTAGTTCAGATGATACGATGAACAGGGGCGCCATCTTTGTGGATCTTAGGTAGTTCATAAAACACTGGTGTCTGAGATCCAGAAGGACGTAAATATGTGTATGTGCCAAAAGAGACTACGTGCAACAGATTATACAAAAAATATCTGTAGTTTGCTTTCTATCTCTGGATCAGTATTCTCTTGAAATTTTGTGAACTTTCATCTCCAATAATATTGTTCATTTTCTTGTTGTATTCCCTCTTGTCCATAATGTCCATATGCAACAATTACAAACTTTTCTCTGAGGAATTGTGCCACATCAAGAACATATTATACAAAAATGGCTGTCCCATGTGGTTCGTTGACAAACTTGCGAGATCTTATCTTAACAAGCTCATTAATCCTCTCCCGACTTCTAATGTTTAGCCCAGAGAGGAAGAAAATAATTTTTGAAATTCCATTTATTGACTCGGTATCTCTCCGCCTTGAGCAAGAGTTACATAACAGCATTTTCGATATTTTGAGATTAAACTATCTTAGTATAGCACAGATTCTAGTGCAGAAAATTGATCCAGACCAGAGTGAGATTCGAACCAGCGGCCCCCAGAGTAAAGAACCTAATCGTGAGCACTACATGTTGGCGATCTAAACCACTCGGCCAAATCCCCCCTCCCCCCACCAAAATAGGAGGTAGCAGACCGGTCGTCTTGGAAACGAACATACAATACCCCTCTGAAGGTCGTAATGCCACAGCACCCATAGCTGAATAAGATATTTTTGTCATTTAGAAAGTGATCGTATCAAAATATTTCTGTTATTTTGGGATTACACTAGTGTATCACAGATTTTATTGCAGAAAATTGGTGGCGCTCCGAGCGGGATTCATGCTAGCAAATAACGAAGAGTTATTTAACTGGAATAAACTCAATCCATGTGTTAAACAACAGTGTGTTTTCCAAACACCATGTACTCTATAAGGTTACTTTGATTACAAAGATAGTGAAGATGACGACCTTATATCAAGTGTTAGATACAAAATACATTGTGGATGTGGTCAATCTACATAGGAAGAAATATTAGGCAAGTACATGAAAGGATGTGAGAACATAATATAACCTTCATTAAATATCAGTCTGCATTTGCTGAACACTTTCTTCAACGGACATAATTACAAGCGCCTGGTCCGTCATTCATAATTCAGCCGTCGTCCATTAAAGAATATCCGTGTCCACAATTCAAAGACCTATTCCATATTCCACTATTAACACCAAATTCAAAAAGACAATCATAGTGTACATAAAAAATAGGCTAGCTTCCTGCAAGAGAGAAGCGGTCAACAGTTTTCAAATGATGTCGGCAAGACATCATGATGTTCCAAAAATATCAAATCCGTATCGCTGATCAGTATTCTCAATCCATAATAATCGTTGTAAAGTCGTCATCTAGAGAATGATGTATCTCAAGCACGCTTTGATTGTGACTGTTCATATGAGTACCATGAGGATCTTGTAGTGGATGGGTTCATACGACATCTAACCCCGGGTTAAGCGGAATTACACACAAGTTACGAAACGTAAGGCCAAAGATCTTGCGAGCTACGCTCTTATTTTGCTATCAGCATGCGATATGTATCGCCAAATTTGAGAAACTTTGAGTGGAGGCGCTTGGTGGTATAGCCATGTTTTATAACTTTCTGCAACAATGTTTTGTGACATTTAACACAGCTTCTAGCAAATGATACTAGGCGAGATATGTATACTCCATGTGCAGGTCCGACTGGAATATTACTTTCCAGAAATGGATAGTTTACGATGTCAAAATTGTAATCATCTCTTTTGTCATAAAGTCGACGAGAGAGAATGCCCGCTTCATTTTTATAGAGACAGATCTAAATACTATGTGCATCTAGGGCTATCTGAAGTTTCCTGTGAATCCAGTTGTAAAATATTGAATGAGATAATGAAGGTTTTAGGCTCATTGATATTTTGATCATATATGCATCTTTTTGATTTCACATTTACCTTAATCAGTTCGGTTAAAATGTCAGTTCAAGCGTTTATACATCTGAGAGCATATCTCACTAATTAGGTGGAAGCCAGGAAATCGAAACCGGGGTATCTACTTGAGCGGTTGAGCGGTCGGCAGGCCAATTATAGCAGGCCTGACTGTACACCATATGTTAAAACAAATGATAACAGACTAATGGTATCTGGTACTGCGAGAGGTTTGGAACTTGAGATTAATTGGTACTCGAGATATAACTTGATTTACATTGTATATTGTAGAAATGAAAATAGATAAAGGTCTTCTAGTTAGTATGTAAGCTAGAGCCTACATGAATTTGTACGGTATTAAAGTGACCAGAACAGGCCAGCTTTTCTATAATTAACGACCAGCGCGCAAGTGGTTATTCCGGATTGTCTCCAATTAAGTATTTAAGTCATGTGAAATTAGAGTTGGTACGAGGCTGTGCCAAGTGGTTTGTTTGTGCTGTCCTATATAAGATTCGCTGTAATTTACACTAATCAAGCAGTAACATCTTTTGCTTCAATCTGTACGGACGTTTTCGGTTATTATGTGAGCTGCTGTACTTGTCTAAGTTGTGATGCAAAGTAAACACGAATAACTTCTATGTATCTCAACGAGTTGTCTTGTGGTTCTTCGGATTGACTGAAGACGAACACTACGGAAAAAGGGTGATGTGGAGAAGATCCCCGTTGTCTATCACTTCCACGTAATCAACTGATAGGACACTAAAATTCTACACAGTGAAGGTGGATATATACTCTTCACTGCGTCATTTATATAGCGATTATCCACAATGAGAAGATCGTCTATATAGCGTTTGGTGAAAGAGATGCAACGGGCTTTGAATGGATCGGTTTTTGAAAGCGCCTGCGTGTAGTCATATTCATGAGAGAACAGATTATTTCAGCCAACAGGGGTGCACAATTAGTACCCATTGGAATACCTATATGCTGGTGAGGTATTGTGTTGCCAAATTTCACATTATATATTTTTAATCAGAAATTCAAGCAACTATATAAACAAAGAAACATCCCATGAATGATATCTCTTGTATGTAGTAGAGCTAAAGAATGCTTTATGGCTTCTCACATTAATATATCCATGATCAGTTTTCTTGAACACAGATACAATTAATGAACTTTGAGGATCAATACGGTCCTGATGATGGATTGAAGTATAGAGAGTCGAGAAATCCCATACATGTCTGTACGGTATGTGACCTTTAGCATTAAGTTCTTCCGTAAGACATTTTGAGTTTTTCAATATCCACATACATTCAACGAGTTTTTAGAAATAGTGGCGCCATACCTTTCCAAAAATGCTTTTTCCTCCTGAAGAGCCCTCGTCAACAGGGTTGATAGAAGCTTGGTGGTGCAGCTTCTAAAAGCAGCTATGAATCTAGCTCTGTATTGTGACTTATGCATTTTGGGAGTCCTGTATACTTTGAAAGTGGTTATGATTGATTGGAAGACAAATACCTCTTTCCCTGAGAAACGTTTTTTGATTGTTAAATAAATCTTCAAGAGTAAATGCAGTTTGGGAGTAAGTAGACGTATTTGATGATATGTTTACACTCAATTCATTAACTAGCAACGTGTAATGGTAATATTTACACATGAATATTATATTATTTGGAGCTTTGTCCGCTGGGACTATGAAGAATTTCCTCTGGAGATTCGCTAGAACTTCTTGCGAATTGAGGTTTCTCAGTACTTGTTTTGCTTGGGGAAGGGTACTTTTGTCAATATGGCGGATTGTTTCAACGACCTTGCTCTTGGTGAGGTCCAGCCAATCAGTGAGTACTGTAGGTTCAATATTTCTGACCATGCCAGATATACTATTATAGGCAATGTTAAATTCGACTCACAACTAAAGATAAAGGAATCCCAGATCTGAACAATAGTATGTCATCTACACCTTTTTAATGTAAGATATTACCTGTTTCACATTCCATTGTTATCTTGTGGATTTGTAATTGTGTATATAGCATAGTTTGCCGTTTCTTTTCTCATTGTATTGTACTTTCAACTATTTAGGTGAGCTGATTTCACCTACATGTATTTATATAAACCTATCTGTACCCTCACTCAGAGCATTAGCCACTCTCTGAGGATGAAGGCGGTAGTCTTTGAAAGCCACATTACACTATTAAATGAAGAAAAAAGGAATGCACTAGTTATTGCATTGCAGTAGTGGCTTATTTATTTTAAGTTGATTTTAACCGCTCCACACTGGAATATTTAATATTTACCCGTACCTATATTTTTAACCTCCAGGAAGCTAACTTAATATGAATACGCCACGGTCTCAAACCGTGCCTGCTTGAATTAGCATAGAAAAGTAATGTTATCTATTCTAACCTCGTGTAAACCAGAAATAACCAATACTCGTCGTTTTGTGTCATTTCGTGGTATCGACCCGTACCAGCTCACAAAACAACACTGTCAGAAGAGCATGGTCACAGACGTGACCGACCCTGTTCAGCATCGAGGAGCATCTGATCTATGGTCGTTCTAACCATATTTGTCATGGTCAAGATGCATGTTCG